>BGNK01003549.1:0-59137 GCA_003297005.1 Symbiodinium sp. clade A Y106
GGTTATAGGGATTGGGTTTGTTTTTCCGGCCTTGTGTGAGGGTGTTTTCGGCTTCAGGGTTTCAGGGCTGTTCTGGTGTGGTTCAGGGTGGAGTTTCCCCGTATAGGGTTTAGGGTTTATTTTTTGGGTTTAGGGTTTAGGGTTGTGTACACCTCCGGTCTGAAGGTTGCTCAACCCGAACACTGTCTGGAAGGCTAACTACCACTACGGAAGAGCCTGTATTAGAGTTGCCCGGGGTACGTACCCGACCGACTAGTTGAATCCGTGAAAACCTTACCCAAAGCCCTGAACGGCGCGACACGAGACTTAACCACCGTAGGCCCTACACCCAACACTCCGAGTCATAACCTAGACTCTAATCCCTGAGACTCCAAAATCCCTTAATCAAGGAATAAACCTTAAATTATAGTAGGATCCCTAATATGATTTAAGGTATATTCCTTAATTGAAGGATTTTGGAGTCTCTGGGATCCCTTTACTAAACCCGAATACACCTGGAACCCTAAAGGCACTGACTTCGCAAAGGCCCAAGCGCTCGTAACGGCTCTCAACATATGGGTAGTTGTCAAAATTAGGGTCCCCTTTTGGGGTTCTTATTAAGTTCTTATTATAGTACAGCACCTATCTATTATTTAGGGTACCCAAAAGGGGCCATAATTTTGACAACCACCCATATGTAACACCCTGCAAGCCCCTAACCTAACCCTCTGAAACTATTACCATTACTATAGCACTACAAACCGAACCCTCGTAACAACGCCGGCACACACGACCAGCGATGGTCTCTGAGATTCCGGAGCATACCAACCTCAGAGAAAGAAGAACGATTTAAATCTGGGCTGTTTAAAGTTTATAGGGTGTTCCTAGGGCTGTTTCGGCTTTAGGGCGATGTACGGGCCTATGGAAGTCAACTAGGTTTGGAGGGGGTCGCGGATCAAACTCACTGCTTCTTTTCTTGTGTGGGAGGTCCGGAAGGAGGTCTACTGCGTTTCTCCCACCTTTGGTCAGTAGGGAATGGAAGAATGGTAGTAATAGTAGATATAACTGTACCCCATTCCTCCATTCCCTGCTAACCAAAGGTGTAAGTTTTCGGGATTGTAGAGTTTAGGGATTAGGGTTTAGACCAAGGGTAAGTTGTCGGGATTCCCAAAGGCTCCATGTACCCATATAGTAGATACTTAGGCCTTAAAGTACCTACCTAGGGACCCCTTTAAATAAGTATCTACTATAAAGGTACATGGAGCCTTTGGGATTCTAGAACCGAACTTGAAACCGCCCGAAGCCCCAGAGCCTCCCCGAACCCCTAGCGCAAGAACTCTGAGCCCCTAACTTCTGAAGCCCAAATAGAAGCCCCTTACACCACTGTGGGCTATTAGACCTTAAGGGTACCTTAATCTACCCTTAATAGGGCCCTAATAGGGATCTTTAGGGTCAAATAGCCCATAGTGGCAGGNGAAGCCCAAATAGAAGCCCCTTACACCACTGTGGGCTATTAGACCTTAAGGGTACCTTAATCTACCCTTAATAGGGCCCTAATAGGGATCTTTAGGGTCAAATAGCCCATAGTGGCAGGTGGGTAGTTCTTCTTCCACAGTACTCCCATAAGACCCCCTTTACCTTATAGGAGTGGTATGGGAGGCTTATGGGAAACTACCCACCTAATAACTACCCACCTGTAAATGGCTTAGNAGGTGGGTAGTTCTTCTTCCACAGTACTCCCATAAGACCCCCTTTACCTTATAGGAGTGGTATGGGAGGCTTATGGGAAACTACCCACCTAATAACTACCCACCTGTAAATGGCTTAGACGCCAAACCCCTGAACCCTAAACCTTAAACCCCTAAGGGTTCAAAGGACCCAATAATTAGGTACTTGGGTTTGGGATAGTAGTTATGTAAAAGTTATGTAGCTCAATATTTAGGAGAGTATATGCTTATTAGGTACTTGGACCCGTAGGGTTAAACCCTACACCCAAGAACCCAGAGGAGAGCCGTAAAGCCCTAAGAGGTAACGTGACCGGTTCATGCATCAGGTGTTAAGATTTGGGGTGTAGGGTTCATGGCTTATGTAGTGCCTTCAGGGCTTTAGGATTTGGGTTCAGGGAATTAGGGTTATTGTCCCAACGGGTCCTATGTACCTATATAGTAGAATATTAGGAATTACGATTATGATCCAGGGAAGTATCCCCCATAACAGTACATAGGACCCTCTGGGTGTTATAGTTGGGGTCAAGAAACTGCAGCTTCATAGTCCGAGGTCTGTACCTTTTTGTTCGGGTTTCCTCAGGTTCCCTGCGATACTACCCATAGGCCCCATAGTAGTTCCTTTTTGGGATTACCTTATAGGATTCTACATAGGAAGCCCAAAAAGGAACTACTATGGGGCCTAGAATATTTAGAACCAAGGTCTTGAGGCATGGTACGCAAGAGATTTAGTAGGGGGAGCCGGAGCCCGAAGAAAAATGCTTTTTGTAGCCCTTCAGGTTTCTATATCTGGATTGGCCCTTTGAAGCCTGTGCAAAATATTGGTAACAAGACCCCCTTAAGCCCAATCAAGGAAAAGGATTGTATTGAAAAGTCTTAAAAAAGCCTATCTTTAAAAGCCCAGCTACCCATCTAGCAAGGCTTGTGGATTCTGTAGAGTTCGTGCCTAAACCTTCAAGCCACCAGTTCAAACAACAGTAACCGCTAAGCAGCAAAAAACACGAAACCCTAACCCTACACCCTACACTCCTATAAAGCCCTAAATGCTGAACCATCCCCTGGATGCTTTGCAGCACCTCCCCTAGCAACAGAGCTCAGTACTGTCTACCCACCCAGAGAGCCCAATACCCCTTGATTGAGGAATACACCTTAAATTATTAGGGGATTCATATTATGATTTAAGCTATATTCCTTAATTGAGGGATATTGGGTTCTCTGGCCTATGCCCTATAGTAGTTCCTTTTGGGGATTACCTTATAGGGTTCTACACATGAAGCCCAAAATGGAACTACTATATGGGGCCCATGGGTAATTACGAAAATGACTCACCTCAAACTCGTCACAGGAAGCCCTAAACCCTAAACCGCTATTACTGGGGAACCTAGAGCCATTGGCGTACCCGTGAACGCTAAACCCGAAGCCCAAAAAGGGGTGTGGTCTAGGGTTTAGGGAAAACTTGGAGGTTCATGGGTGGTTATAAGTAGAGTTATAAGTAGGGTAACTATACTTATATCCCATATTAGGGGACTTATAACCCTACTTATAACTACCCATGGACCTCCAAGTAGAGTGAAGGGCTCCAAGCCCAAAGACCCAAGCCCTGCACCTTGTCGTTATGTGGACCAGGAGTTTTATCCTCAGGCTTGCCTGTATCCCAAATTCCTACCCCTTCAATGTCAGGACATAAGAATTCGATTAAAAGAGCAATCGGAAGAAGCCCTAACAATGTCGGTGTGCTAGGACAGGGTTCGGCTTCTGGGTGAGCTGCTAGGGTTAAATTGGTTAAATGTCTGAACATCTGTTCAAGACGGGCCTTGCTGGAATGTACCACCGAGCAGTGAGACTGAAAGAAGAAGGCAGTGCATGCGACATGAAACGAGAAAGAACAATAACACACTTATACACTCCATGCCAACAACAACACAATACTAATTACCCTAAACCCTGAACCCGAAGTTATTCAATGACCAGGCACGACAGCTGCGCAGACACAAGAGGTGTCACCAGCAGGAGAAGTCGGAGTAGTCGTTGCGCAAACATTGTTGCGCGACCTCCTGGTCTGTGCTACAATCGGCTCCAGCACCCCAAACCCTAAACCCTAAACCCCAAACCCTAAACCCTAAACTCCGAACCCAGAACCTGAACTCTGATCCCAACCCAACACCCTTGACTATCCCCAACCTGTGGGCTCTGGGGTGCCTTCGGATTCTACGGTGTTGGCCCTTATGAGTTTAGGGTTTAGGGTTTGGGGCTGTAGGGCTTAAGTTTGTGGAACTCTGCGCATTTGCCTTGCACCGCCGGGCCAGCAGATTGCTTAAGGAGTGAACCCTACAAGAAAAATCCCATCCGGTAGGATGATGACTGTTTCGATCATCGTTGGGGACATTTCGCCAGCAGTCAAGCTTATCAATGCTTACAAGGATGACGATCTTCGTGTCAGGAAAACCAGCGTTTGCAACAGTAGCCCTAAACTCCAAGCCAAACTGCAAGACCGCACAGCCATCATGTAAACCCTAAACCGGTTTAGGCTTTAGTTTGGCTGTCCCAGACCAGACCAGTGGCAGACCAAAACAGAAATCGTTTCGGGTGTAGGGTATAGGGTTGGGGGCTTGGGGTGTATTTAGGGCTACGCGTTTGGGGTTTCGGGAAGTTTAGGGCTTAAGATTTTCAGGAACTGTGACCCTGAACTCCAAGACCCTACAGACGCACAGACGAAGCCAAGCTTTGAATACTTTCACCTGAAAGTGTTTTCTTGAGAAGATGCCACAAAAGTGCCGAAAGGCTTTCGATCAGCCCTACGCATTTTGCGGAGCCCTGAGACTTCAAAAGTCTAGGGTTTAGGGGTCTTAAAGGCTATAGTGCGGAGCCTAAATTCCTAAATGTTACAGGTTACGGGACGCTCAATGCCGAGCCCAAAACCAAAGCTTGAAAAACACGTACGCGCACGCGCACATGCGCACACACAAACACACACGCACACACACGCACACACACACACACAAACACGCACACACACACACAGTCACATGCATAGCGTAACGGCACCAATCACCTTGACTCTACGCCCTGCAATTCCGAAAAAAATCCACGAACTCACCACTTTCGGGCCTTCTGTGCAAGACTGCGGCTTTGGATATCCTGGCGATATTGGCGGTCGAGGCTGAGGGTTCGGGTTTACCCTGAACCTGGCCCTTCAGGAGCCCATGATTTCTGACTTGAGCTTACACTCTACTGGCACAACCCTTCATGGCAGGGAACACATCTTCCTTCGATTAAAAGAGGGATCTATCATATGAGTCTACAATCCTTCCTGTCAGAGAAGACACCTTTATTGGACTATAAGAGGGATCTATCATATGAATCTACAGTCCGTCATGGCAGGGAAGACATCTTCGTTGGATTATAATAAGAGGCATTTTTAAATATGAGCCTGGCATCATAAAATTGAAGTGGGGCTCTCCGGCTTCATGATTTTAAAAAAACATTCTTGGAACGGAGAGAGGGCCAAACCCTACCTAAACCCTAAGCACTGACATACATTAAATGTTGAGTTTTCTTGCCCGGATCGCTGGTTGGCTTTTTCGGGGTCAGGGATTTTAAAGACACCCTAAGTAAGTTTTCTGAGACAGGGTCGGAGCTACCAAGCTCTGCAGCCCTCGACATCAAAATCAGAATCCCGGCTTGAAGCCCACGCTCACGGAGCAAGGGCAGAAACCATTGGGGTGTCGGCTTGCAGCCCTCATCCAATAACCATTTTTCTAATTCCCCTCCAACATAAACCGTTGAACCTAAGCACCTACAGCCAAGGGTCCAGGAACCTACCCTTCATATTTGTTCTCGGACGCTAACCCTTGAACCTAGGCACCTACAGACAAGGGTCCAGGTCCCTAGGCTTCATATGTGTTCTCGAATACTAACCTGCATCACTGCTATCCGAACCACAAGTACCACAGTACTGAATATGTTGAACCCTAAACCCTAAAGTGCCCTTATAGGAAGCCTTATGGACTTATAGATCTCTCAAAGGATCTCTACACCCTGAACCCAAAGCCCTCAGGGCCGATCCAGAAAGCTCCCTCATTCCCAGTCCTTTGTACCGCGTTCGCGGTGAAACCAGGAATCCATAGCACGGTCCCTGGAGCCCCGAAAAGTCTGACTTGCGTGCCTTGAGTTGTTGTGTTTTGGGCAGCGGATGTAGTGTTCTGCTGGATGCACAAAACCGAAGTCAGTCGTGATCATGTTGGGTATGCGTTGGCCCTAAACAGAAAGCTGCATTGACGCCTGATGCTGAGTCTAGGAGGTTTTGGAGGTTAAGGGTTCGGCTTCACATGAAGATGAGGTGTCCTGGGGCTGATGTAGGGGTGCTAATGATTAGAGTACGGTTTGGGGTAGATTTAACGCTTATGGCTAATTGCTGTATGGGATAAGTAACGCGCCGAAGCTTGGATTTGGCTGTCCAGGGCTCTTCCAGAAACCCTTGTCTCGGCTGCAGCGAATGTCCGAATGCCCGAGTTGCCCACGGAAAGATGCCTGGTTTGGGGCTTACTGGTTTACCTTATCCCCCCCCCCCCCAATAATCTACCAGTCTTTAGAATTCATGGAGGGTCCAGGTAGGGGATAGGGATGGTTCGGGGTCCTGATTCCCCGACAAAAATCGCGTTTGAGGCAGCTCCAACAGAAATATTCAGGTGCCGGGCTAAGGGTTTAAGATTTTGCGTCTTGACCCATGCTTCCTTCACTAGACCTAAGAGTAACCAAGGAATCAAAAAGGTTGCCCTTTTGGGGTTTAAAGGGGGTTACGAAGGAACCTAAACCCTAAAAAAGGGAACAAGGGCCTACTCTGGGTCCTAGTTAATTAATCTGGATACAGGTCATGACACCCTAAGTAATTATGCCATTAACTTATCGCACAACCCCAGCAACCTGAATGACTAGATCGATCCTAAACTTTGCAATCCAGCATTGTCCGCGCACTACCGGTAATTTCCTGTACTTCTGAAATACATGTAACATGCACTAGCAGGTAAAGATGGAAGTTTCGTGGACCCGAAAACCTCTTGCTGCAAGGATCGAAGGCCTCAGTAGAAACATTCCACTCAGCAACATTATGTCGACGTCTTAATTCCCAGCTGGAGCCCTAACAATCCATGCATTCTTTGCTGGCAGAAGCTTTTTTCTGCATCTCAGACCAACTGTTCATCAAGAAACATGCTGATTTGTTTCACGATTTCGATCCCCTTGAACCGGACACCCATAAGTTCAACAAACCTCAAGGATAAACCCTGAACCTTGGACCTGAACAGTAAGTCGCTTTAAGTGACATTGGACCCGGGGTTTAGATGTAACATGATGTAACCGTACTTAACCCCGGTAACAGCAAAACCGTAAACCCTGATCCCTGTTTCCTGTAATTGAAAAGCACACACAGATAATCGTGAAGAGCCAAGCATTTTGACAATCGTTCAAGATGGTTCCTCACTTACCTAGACCCCCCAACTACCCTCTAATGTACCACAGATACCCACCATCAAGGGTCATAAGGACTCCATTAACGGGCCCTAGGGGCGTCCTCACCTAAGGAATGCTCGACTTTCTCGGTCAGCAGAAGCTTCTGCTTTCCTTGCATCGGCGACTCCCGCGATCTCCATTCACATGTTACCCTAAAAGTTTACCCTAATTAAGGCTAATTAAGGGTCCATGCGCCCAAATAGTATATACTTTGTCCTTAAAGTGCCCCCTGTATAGGTACATTGGGGCCAAAGTATATACTATTTGGGTACATGGACCCGTAGGGTTAATTAGGCTCAAACCTTAAACGCGCCAGAGAAAGCGCTTCGACATGGGCAGCTGGGCTGCTGCAGTCTACAGACACATGAGCACGATGTTCCCACAGCATTCCCAAAGACTCCCAAATCACTCATTCAGGGTTCTTCTTTAAGAGCTACTACTAGAATAGTTACCCTTGTGTTGAGGATGTGGCATCTCTGGGATTCTGATTTCCCAGAGACTCCAATATCTCTTAATATGGACTATACCTTAAACGATAGTAGGACTCCTAACTTAATTTAAGGTATATTCGATAATTAGGGGATATTGGAGTCTCTGGGTTTGCGGAACTTGCATCGGAATGTCGGAAGTCATGCGTTCGAGGCCCATGAAATCGGATGAAGTTCGCGAGCACCTAACCCAAAACCTTGTACTATACTGTAGGGGCCTAAATAATTGCCAATGATATTTTGGGGGTTCCTTACTATATTTATAGTATAACGGGCCCCAAAACCCTATTCTAAATATGAAGGCCCCTATATTAATACTTCAACCTCAAACAATACAACGGGCTCTCGAGGCCGCGCAAGCAGAGATACTCTACATGGCGAACGAGTTCGAATATACTTTGTTAACGGCAACGGCAACATCAGTGAAATAAGAGCGACTGGAAGATAAACCGAAAGAGAGCATGTGTTGCCGAATAGGCATATCAAGCGCAGTCTCACAATGCACAATACTACGTATGTGCGAACAGATACATATTGGATTGCATGTAAGACCAACGACAAGTGCAAAACAATGTGGGCAGCAATCTAATTACTGCAATCTTTGCATGCCTCAGCACCAAAATGTTCGGCTGATACGTCATTTGTCGTGTATCTGCAAGTAAAAACATTGCCGTTATAGTATGCCTACATGGATGATGCATCAGGGCACATATGCTGTGTATGTTTTCCTGCTAGTCATAGCTTTAAGTAGCCAAGCAAGCAAGGAAGTAAGCAAGTAAGTAGGTAAACAAGTTAGTAGTGAGGCCCAAGAAACCTTACTGTTGCCCTCGTGTTGCACGCCTAACTCAGTCTGAACTTGGAAATTTGCCTCGAAAAAAACTCCCATGATGAGACACTGTCCGCAATCGCAACACACGTGCAGTGGAAGTTGGTTTAGGCACCGAGGGTGCTCGTGTGTTTGGTGTATGTGCAGAACTGCACACATGTCTGTACAGCCCACAGAGATGCGACAAAGAAACCGAAGTTCGATGAGATACTAAACCCTAAACCATCCTAAACCCATATGACCTGTGGCGATCATCGGTACTCGTTTGGGTCACAAGACTGCAGCTTCCGACGAATTCCCCGCCGAGCATCTGCCCGCGTCACGGCCGTCTTGATGTCCATGGCCCGCATTTTTCTGGCACGGCGGCGGCCTGCTTGCGATGGAGTCGTCGTCCTTGAGGGCCTCCGCATGCTGGCGGTCATCCTTGGCTGGAACTGGAAACTATGGGATCTCAAGATCTATCCTGAATATCTAGCTTTTCAGACTTCATCGTAAACTACCACAACCTGTTTGTCTCAGGGTCCTATTGAAAGCCGTAACAAGAATTCACAATGACCCGCAAAAACCAAGCTGTAGTAGTTTGAAGAAATTCAACATTTTGTTGGGCCTTGCGGACCGGGTTTGGGCTACCTGCTGTGGGTTCGGCTTGGCCGGTTAGGGATTGAAGGGCATCCACGTTTCTGTCTGTATCTACTACGCTTCTAGACTGCACTACTGTACTACTGTACTACCAAGGTACTAAACTATTACATACATAAATATGTATGACCTTCTGTACGATATTGGTATATTGATATGTCCCTATTTCGGGTTTACGGATTCAGGATTTGCACCTGCAAGCTTATGCACGCTTTACGTTGAGGATTCACTATATGTTCATGATGTCGGGGTTACACAGGTTGGGATGGGGCCAGGTACCGTAGGTGCGGTCTTTGTGCTTTTGTCCCTGCTCAGATTCGGACCTCTGCAGGGAGCCATGAAGCCTTGCAGCTAGCCAGCCCCAGGCAAGCTCAACCCCAGATCCTTAGTCCGAACCCTAAACCCTAAACCCCTAAACCCTAAACCCTAAACCCTAAATAAAAATGAAAACGTCGAAATCCTGGACCCAACACGCCGTGAATCCCTGAAACACACCCTGAACCCCAAAGCCTCAGCCCTGCCGACATCCTGACCCTAACCCCTAAACCCCGAAAGCCCTAATCCTCTGAACTGCAGTAATCTGCAAGGTTAAAGCCGTACGAGGCCTCCAATCTCATCGAATGAGTCCTCTAGGACATTCTTGGTTTATGGATGGTTTTGCAGGATTGTTTTGTGTGCTTCTATGCTTAATTAATATAGGTGCCTTGGTAGGAAATGGAAAGGAGACTTTGCTGCACAAATGGTTCAGACCCGATTCGAAACACCCTTTTCTTTATGAAGGCCCGAATCTCATCCCTGTTACAATCCTTATAATATAAATGGACTCCCAAACCCCTCAAGTAAGGAATGCCTGGATTCATAGAGGGATCCTCAGCATAATTACAAGGCCTCATCCTGAATTAAGGGCATCGGAGTCTCCGGGACTTTGCGTGCCGAGAGACTCGGCGGTTCTCGAAGCTCGTAACTGGTGATGTTTCGTCCGAGCGTGGCTCGCGCTGCTTCTATGCCTGCCACCGATTCTAATGTGCTCTAAATAATATGTATACATATATATACACACTTTAACAATAATATAACATAACATGCTATATGATATAGTATGACATGACATGATATGATACAGTATGATGAGTTATAGTATAATGTAATACGCGACATAATGTGATAGAACATAGTACACCATAACATAACACACCATCACACACCATAGCATAACATGACATGACACAGTGATCAAAACAAGATGATCTATAGTAGATTATACAATGTAACGTAGCAACAAAGTGTACTGTAGTATAGGGTAATGAAAACTTGCAAGGTCGCCATTTGTTTGCTTGACAAGTTTAGACCGCTGTGGAAAAGGCCTCGGGCATGGGCAGAGTAATACAGAGGCCTCGAATAGTGGTTTGTGCTATATGGTACCTTGCTATCAATGGGTGTAAGGGGATACTGTATTGCTACTCTTCGAGGCCTCTACATATATTAGTGCAATCTGCAAGGGAGACATCAGGCTAAACAGTACCATAACCTGTTTTTCTGTAGGTCTTTGTTCGAAACCCTAATACAGGATTTGTTGGCACCCCACAACAGTGTAGGTTTTGGTGGTTCAAGGTGGGTTGCACTTCGGAGTGCTAGGCCCAAGGAGAAATTTACAGTGAAAGAGTTTGCCCAGTCAGGGCCTTCAGGTTTGAGCCGCAAACGTTCGAAGTGTCCCCGTCCCTGTAATAGAGGACAGAAACAGAAGCACAAGAAAAAGCACCAGGTAAAATGGGAAATTATGGTCTGGGTATGATCATAGTTGGTTTTACCATAAGCCTGGTGTTTCGGGTTTATGGATGAAGCCTTTCCTTGAGCGCTGGGGTCGGGATAACCTAACCCCAATAATATAAGTAAAACTATTGCATAATATAATATACTATTATTAATATTACTCATATTATCATCATAGATCTTCGTCACTGATTCGTCACAGTATAGTCCAGTATAGTATCAGTAGAGTCTACAGTACAGTCCAGTCTAGTCAAAGTGTAGTCTAGTCTAGTCTAGTTACATACTTAATAAGAATCAATCCCTGAACATCTTATAACTTGGACTTGGGTCTGCCGCTGGTCTCCGGCCCCCCTGGCCAGGGTGAGACCCTCAAAGGGGGGTGTGCGCGCATTTTCGCGCGCGCACAAAAAGGAAAAAAATGCGAACATTTCGGACCCGATTCTCCGGTCTGGCTGGCTGGGCTGTCGGAAGCCGCCAAATCCCGGCCCTGACCGGCCGGCCCGGGTCCGGCTCTCTCATGTTTAGTACTGGGCTGGGGTCCTGGCCGGGCGGACCTGGTCTGGGGACCTGTCCTGGCTCTTCTCCGGCTGTTCATGTTTCTGGGAGGCGGTTCTTTTCCTGGTGCTCGAACTTATGAGTTTGTGCTTTTTCTGGTGCATTTTCTGGTGCTAAAACTTCTGCTCATGTTTGGGAGTTTGTGCTTTTTCTGGTGCTTTTTCTGGTGCTAAAACTTCTGCTCCTGTTTGGGAATCCTGGTGCTCGAACTTATGAAAAAAGCACAAATCTTGTGCTTTTTTGCTGCTGATTCCTATGACATAGTTTCTCCGGTTGAGTTTGTGTTTTTTCTTGTGCTTTTTTGTGCTGTAGTTTTGGAGTCTGTGCTTTTTCTGGTGCTTTTCCTGTTGTTTTTTTGTGCTTTTTCTGGTGCTAAACCTTCTGCTCATGTTCGGGAGTTTGTGCTTTTTCTTGTGCTTTTTCTGGTGCTAAAACTTCTGTTCATGTTCGGGAGTTTGTGCTTTTTCTTGTGCTTTTCCTGGTGCTAAAACTTCTGCTCATGTTTGGGAGTTTGTGCTTTTTCTGGTGCTCGTCTGATCCAGTTTTCCAAAAGTGCGTGGAGTCATCGCGTCAGATTTGACTGAAACGTGTTGTGTTTTACTGGTGCTAAAACTTTCGGTCTGGCTCCGAATTTTGTGCCTGTGTTTTGTTCCGCTGGTGCTAAAACTTCTGCTCATGTTTGGGAGTTTGTGCTTTTTCTTGTGCTTTTCTGGTGCTAAAACTTCTGCTCCTGTTTGGGAATCCTGGTGCTCGAGATGACCTTTGCAGCCAAACCGCACGGGGCCGCAAGATGCTGCGCGGTAGCGCTCGCGAATTTTTTCCAAGCCTCTGGCCTTTCCAAAGCATCCTCTTGCCGTCATTTCGCTGTTCGCAGAGTCCTCTCGGGCAAATGGCATGACTTGACATTAACTAATGACATTAACCGTTTCTGTTTAACATAGTCACACACACATATCATTGATCATATGATCACATATGTCACATGGTCATAATCAAAGTCACATAATCAAAGACACTTTCTCTGTTGCGAACCCATGACGCAGCCTTGGACATGTGCGATTGAAACTGACATGAATGAACACAATGTGGGTGATGGGTGGTAGGTGGTGGGTGGTGGGTGGGGGCTGGGGGGTGGGGGTGGGGTGGTGGTGCTGGTAGTGGTGCTGGTGGTGGTGTGGTGGTTGTGGTGGTGGTGCTGGTGCGGAGTTTGATGGGGGGCTCCCGAGCTCCAAACTGACTCGCCTCTGAGTTTGATGGGTGGCTCCCGGGCCCCAAATTCGATCTCATTTGCTGGTGCTACTTTTGGGCTGTGTGTTTAATCTTAAACCTAGTTTTGAACCATTACAGGGAGGGGGGTACATCCAACGCAAACGTGTATATATGTGTTTATGTATGTGTGCACTCGTATTTATTGTTTGTGAAGACAAAAAATTGTTGATGTTTTGCAGTTATTTATTTGCCTGTTTGTTTAGTCATGTAAACCGAAGCTGTGCTGGCATGTTGCGAATGCCATGGCTCCGTGTGGCAATGAAAACCAAACTAACAAACAAAGCCAGCTTAGCATTAAGAGTTTAAGGTTCTGGGAACCTCCAATCGTAGACCCTCAACACCTTAAAACCCTCACAAGTCCCAAACCCTTAAGCACCTTGAGCCAAAAGAGCCATAATCCTTATAGAACCCCTAAGGATCCTATACGTCCTTTAAGAGCACCCTTCTTGTCTTCAGGGACCCTTACGGCCTAAGCCCAAGCCTGAGCCCACTCATCCTGGAACCACAAGTCCCTGAACCCTGGACCCTACACCCTAAATTTAGGGTTTAGGGTTCAGGGGCTTAGGGTTTAGGGGTTTAGGGGTTTGATAAACCCAAAACTCACAGCCCTGAGCCCGAAACACGGAACTAAGCGCTGAACTTAACCTTTAATCCTGAACCACTGAACTCGATACCCCGAAACACTGACGAACCGTGACCCCCCGGGTAATCCTTCTAGGAATTAGTGTAATCCCAAAATAATAATAATGATAGTAATTCTAATTACTCTCGAGCTAACCCTTGTAGTAACCCTTAGAACCCGAAGACTCCAAACAGCCCAAGGTACGTGCTATTTATAGACTTTAGACCCCAAAGTAGGTACTTTTCGTACACTCAGAGTCTTAGGGGAACAACCCTAAACCCTAAACCCCCGCAACCCTTAAAGTAATCCCCACACCTTGGCCCACCGCGTCGCATCACCCAAGCCCTGGAGGATGGTGCTATTCCTGGGTCTCAGTGCAGACGGTACAGGCCCAAATCACCCTAAGCTAAGGTTTAGGGTGTAGAGTTTAAGCTTTGGGGCTTAAGGTTTGTCAGGGTCCTCAAAAAGCCCAAATAGCCATGAGTTACGGACCTTCTTTTGCAGTTGATAAGGCTTTTCTTGGGTTCCAAGTGGCATTACGGATTTTTGCGGGCCCAATTCTGGAGCCTTGATAATAGTACCAGGCTCTGAGGAGCTCCATACTGCGTTATCTAGCGGAGGCATGCTCCGGACAGTATTCAAAGAGCTTCCTGGCGAGTAGACATTGCGGTTATACAGTGGAACCCTGAAGAATGATATCACTTTTCGAGAATAGCGCTCCATCTTACTTGTTCGAGTTTCCTAAAAGAGCTAAAAGTTCACTGAAGGTTAGTTGCAAATGATATAGGTTTTACTTGCAAGTGGGGTTCCGGGCTTTAGGATTTCGGATCCCTAACACCAACGTGTCTGGCTTGTATGTGTCCACTTGCCAGTCTTTTGACCACGAAAACCTTCTTCAAGTTGGAAGGTCTTCAAGTTGGCATGTCGCTCCATGGTCCTGCTCGAATGTCTTGGACATGAAATCTGTTTTTGTTTTGACTTGCGACTCCGAGCTCGCTGCTAGCACAGCACGAGTTGTTTCGCCAAAACTTTAAGTAACGCAATGAATCTGGCCCGGAGTGTTGGAAGCCCTCATGTGCCGTGCCACAGACCACAGCGGTGGTCCTTCGATGCACTCACATTACGTTCACTGACCGGCTTGCCCATAAAGACCAGCGCAAAAGCAAAGCGCACAAAGGAATACGGATCGCTGCGCCGGTCGCCCGTTGCCCGGGGATGAGTCCAACAGAGGGCCTGAAAATAAAGGAAGACATTTGACTCTGGAGACTTGCAATGAAAATGCTCAAATGCTCAATCCAGTCTGTCTCTCAGCAGGTTTAAGTACTAGAGTCACCACAGGGGAAAAACCTCAATCCTGCGGTCTGCTCTTGCAGAGAGAAATTGGTAGAATAACGGGGTAGAACATGCTACCTGTACTATGTAAACGGATTATGCTTTGCAAGCTTTCCGACACCCTTAACAGGGCTTCCTGATTCTGGCAACTAAAAGTATCTTCCTTAATACCAAGAAACCAGCTTCGTTGCCTCCTTTTAGGTTTGAGCCCAAATGCCGGGTTTTGTGCTTCGGGTCTACGGTCTACCTTAACCCTAGTAACCGACCTTTTCAAGTATCCCGCATAGATTGTAACAAGGACCCCCTAAACCCAATAGACAAACAGTGAGATCCTAGTCATGACCACCCTCTGAAACCTACACCTAAGTGTCAGGATCCTAATTACCGTATGCCCCTTTTGGCCCTTCATTTAATAACCCCTGGGGCTCATGAAACAAATGTCATAGAACAATGAGGACCACCCAGATTGAACCGTAAACCCCAAGCCCCTAAACCCCAAACCCTCAACCCAATAAGGGTTTAGGGATAATAGGAGACCTCCGAGACCCTCCTTCCAAAGTCTGTACTGCGTGACTGAGCAGCCGAGTTTTGCCGAGTAGATCTCGCTCCTGCCGGAGGCGCAGCATTTGCAAACTCAAAAACGGGCTTTGGGTTCCTCGTTTCGGCCTGTTTTTCTTTTTTAACGCCTTTTTCCGGCCTGGGTTTAGGGTTTAAGGTTGGGATTTAGGGTTTTGGCCTGGGGGTTAGGGGTAGAGGTGTTCAGCTGCTGCGGATGCAAGCTCAGTTTGGAGGGCCGAGGTGCGAAACCCGATGCTGAAGCTTCGGCTGGGATCACGCCTTATCAAACCAGAGTTCTACCAAACCGGAATGAACGCAGTCGATGCCAGACCAAAGAAGTGCTTGAGTGTGCATTGCACATCAAGCTACAGTATCCAAACACACGACGCTAAACACACACCACACACACACACAGGTCAAGTCTGAGGAAAAGGACATGCACGAATCCAAAAACCCTGACCCCTAAGCCGCGAATCATGATGTTGAGGTGTTTAGGGTACAGGAACCCGAGGCCCTAAACCGTAAACCCAAGCTCTAAATCCCAAAGCTATTCCGATAAGGCCCAATGTAGAGGCCAATTAGAACGGGGGTTTGGGCTCCTTTGTAGTATAGTTATAATCAGGAACCCTAGGAATAATATTGGTAATTATTTAAGCTTCTGTGTCATTACCGTGAAGCAGCCAATGCCCGAGCCGGTCCATGAGGACGTTCATGGAGAAGGTGCTGATCGCATTTCCTACCTATGAAGTCCAGGGCCGGATCATAGGGTTTAGGGGTTTCGGGTTTGGGGTTTTGGGTTTAGGGATTTAGGGGTTTAGGGGTAAAGGGCTTGGGGTTTTGGGTTTAGGGGTTTAGGGTTTGTGGTTTTGGGTTTAGGGGTTTAGGGTTTGGGGTTTGGGGTTAGGAGTTCAGAGTTTAGCGGACTTGACGCTTGCAACCTATCTTTGGCAGAGCCCTTGCAATGCGTTATATATGCTCCTGTACTACCAAGACCCTCTAGCAGAGGGGCAGGGTTCAGCTGCTTCAAGAAACCGACCTTTTCTTCCGGGATCCTCAATACGATTTGTTTATATGGGTGGTTGTCAAAATTATGGTCCCTTTTGGGGTCCTTATTATAATACAGCACCTAATATTTAGGGTACCCAAAAGGGACCATCATATTGACAACCACCCATATGTCCTTCAAGAGGTCGGTATTTCGGGGTTCCGGTCAACCTTAAACCCAAACCGCCCCCAATGCTATGGGTACAGTAGAACCCCCCCCTTAAATCAAAGACGCACCATGTAAGACCGCTATAACGCTGTAAGGTTTGGGGTGCACGGCTTTAAGGGTTTATGCCACATGAAACCCCTGAACAAAGCGTAGGGAGCCCGCAAGGAAACGGGTATGAGGCCCATGTACCCTGATAAAAGAAGACATGCCACGATACGAAGCCCTACCTACAGCCCGACAACAAGCTTCCAAAACCCCTATGACGCACCTACCCCTAATCCGCAAACCGACTTGAGCAAAATCGCGGAGCCCGAGGTACAAAAGTCGATGCAGCTGCCGCCACTAGCAGCTCTACCACGGGATGTGCCTTGTGGTGCTTAGGGTCTAGGGTATGATCACTCGGGTTTTATAGTGCTTAAAGCAGGTCTAAAGGCATTCAAGCGGGCTCCACAAGGTCATATTCGGTGCTGGTGTTAAAGAGGTCTTTTAATGAGGCGGCTTCATGGGCTTTGGATTTCAAGAGCCTTACGGGTTTAGGGTTTAGGTTCAGGGTATTCGGGTATTAGGGTTTAGGGTATAGGGTATTAAATGGTTTCAGGTTTGGGGGTTTGGGGGGAAGAGCTGCATCTGGTTGAGGGCTTTAGGATTTGTGGCTGCAGGGTTCGGGTTTTTCTTGAGAGCTCGGGGAAAAAATCTCGCACCCACCTCTCCAAGCACTTAAGCCAAACCTTAACCGGCAGTTAAACTTGCAGTTGCTGTTGTGACTGCTTTTGCTTGCCTTGTTGTTACAATAGCTGCGGTGGCTTTTGCCCCTATGGTCCCAAGTCTATGAAACCACCATCGTGCTATCGGATATCCTAAGCCCCAATACGCCCCAATTGCCTCCCTTACCCCTCAGCCCAAACCCTATGGTCCTGAAGCCCACGTGCGTGCACAAGCCGAGTAAGCCAAAAGACGAAAACCAGAGCTCTTCAGGAATTAACGTTTATGGTTTAGCCTTTAGGGTTTTAGGGTTTATGGCTTAGCCTTTAGGGTTTTAGGTTTAGGGTTTAGGGTTTAGGGTTTTAGGGTTTTAGGGTTTAGGGTTTAGGGTTTAACCCGGACTAACCTACCTTTTCAAGGACTTATATAAGGACATCATTATAAGGAACCCTAAACAGGTAGGCTATTCAGGGTTAAGGTAGCCTTAGGATTTTAGGGTTCGGGGTTTGGAGGTCAGGGTTCAAGCCAGACACTTTGGGCTTTAGGGTGTAGGGTTTGGACGGTTTCCCAGGTAAGCACTTAAAACTTAAGCTGACGTTCTTCCTACGGTTTCAACTTGAAGAGGGAGAAATCGGAAAGAAGGGCACTACTGCGCAACCCATAAGTCAGGGCACGGATTTGGGGCTACACGTAGAACTATACTGAACCCGGGACCCTAGCAATATTTTGATTTGAGCTGTCTCGTAACGGGTTATAGTGACGAATTATTTCTGAGTGCCCCTAAGAAAAGCCTGAAAAGCCTCTCTGTGCAGTATGATGTGGCAGCAAACGTCTTCTCATGTAGGGAAAACCTTAACACTGAGTTCAAGCCGTCCGTAGCCTGCAAAAATGTGCTTCAAATCCCCCAAGCTGATACCACACAGCCTGGATCCTAAACCTTTAAACCCTGATTCCAAACCCCGAACGAACACCCAGACATGCCTCTAGCGGGATGGCAGCAAAACGCTCGAAGTCCTGTACGATTCGAGGTTAGGTCTTCTGCATTTAGGACTCAGTTGGCCTAGGGCTTAGGGTTTGAGGTTAAGTCTTCTGCATTTCGGGTTTAATGTAACGAGTAGAGGGGCTTGATTAATCAGAATGGGGTCTTGGGCAATGTTATAGTACATGTCTATATACATGGACTATGAAGGGACGTTCTTGCCAAGTTCTATAGGTGTTCAAACTAAGGTCTCTATTTCTGGTGGTTTGGTAGAAAAACAGGCCGATCCCCGATAAGCGATAGATCTGGCTTTGGAATTTTCAGGGTTCGGCTTACAAGCCATCAACCTGACCCCTGGAAGCCTAATCACGTACATTCAAACATACATACATACATACAGCCAGACAGACAGACATGTATATATATATATATAGATAGGGTTTAGGGTTTGGGGTCATATATATATATATATATATATATATACATACAAGTATAAGTATACATGCCTAACCTAAAACCCGAAACCCTAAACTCCCAGCCGCTCAGCCACCCCGCGCCAAATCCACCACCCTTACTTGAACTTCAAAGAGATAGACCCTAAACCCTATACCCTAAACCCTAAACCCATGGCCCTAAACCCTAAACCCTTAACTCTCTTGCTACAGTAGTCCTGGAGTCTCCGTGTGACAGCGCCGAATCGCTGCAATACCATCTCGGAGAGCCTGTTTGCCACGGGAAGGGTGTAGGTTTTTTTGTCGGTGGTTAGGGTTTTGTGCTTGGAGTTTAGGGTACTAAGTTCGAAGATTATGTAACAAGTTGTGTGGTCTTAAGGTTTTTGGGTTTAGCTTTTAGGTCAGGGGGCAGGGGTGTGGGCATTTCAGGCTTTGAAGGTGTAGGGCTGGGGGTGTAAAGGATTGAGCCTAAACCCTGCCTTATACAACACCGCATCGTCCCTTACAGATTCAAAGCCTTCTGCACCTGCAACCCCCTCATCCCCCAAAGCCCCATCAACTTTAAAAAACTCTACCGTGCCTCCGATAGAACACTCAAATCCGTATACGAGCCCAACAAAAACTCTGTGAAAGCCTTCTCAAGTCACCTCCTAACACACTACAAAATGCTCCCCTCAAACCACGCCAAAAAAAAATCGGACCCTCAAGAAACCATTGCAAACCCTTTAAAGCCCCACGATCCATTGCCTCTGGATCTCTGAAGAGTTTCGGCTGTTCGTCGCCTGGGGGGCGTGTTGCATTGACATGGGCCAACTTAGGACCTTGTTGGGGTTTCAGAGTTAAGCGCTTAAGACTCATACAAGGGTTTTCCACTCAAAATTTAAGGCTTGAGGGTTGATTTGGGAGCTACTTAGACTAGCCAGGGCGCAGCATCTCGCTCCTAGGTAGAGGTTAGGGCCTTTTTTCAGGGACAAAGGTTCGACAAAGGTTCCTTCAGGGTTCCTGCAAAACCACATGCACAAGGAGGCTTTTGGTCTGCGATATTTAAGGCTTGGGGCTACTTCTGGGATCTCATTATAGGAGCTCATCAGCGTTTATTTAAGAAGTTATGGGTAGAAGCCTATTCGAAGTACTAAAGCCCCATTGGTTACTTGTAGCCCGAGACCCCTCCAGAATACAGTATAGCCATTAAACTTCACAGCCAGGCGCATATGGCATATGGCCTAAAAAGCCAGCGCAAAGCCCAGAACCCCGCAAGAGCCCTTTGATAGAGCCCTTATGGCAATAGAAGGTATTAAGGGCATAATATGAGCGTTTGTCAAAACTTCTTGTTCATGGCCTGACCATGGATGATTTGGGGGGGTCCTATCGCTTTACAAGTATTCCGTCACATGTTTCTGTGAGGTAGCGCTTTGCTCTTGTGAGAGTAAGAAGACCATCAGACTCACTGATCCTACTCGTAGCTTGCCCTGCCCTTTACTGCCCTCTGCTGCTCTTTACTGCCTTTTACTGTCCTTTACCTGCCTTTTACTGTCCTTTACCTGCCCTTTACTGCCCTTTACTGCTCTTGACTGCCTTTCACTGCCCTTTACCTGCCCTTTACGTCCCTTTGCTGCACTTTACTGCCCTTCACTGCCCTTTACTGCCCTCTACTGCCCTTTACTGCAAGGGGCAGTGGCTCATAAAACGATCTGGTAGGTATCGATTAGGGTATCGATTGGGTATCGATTAGGGTATCGATTGCCTAGCCATATATCACACGCAAAATTTAGGCACAAATGCCGCGGNTATCGATTAGGGTATCGATTGCCTAGCCATATATCACACGCAAAATTTAGGCACAAATGCCGCGGCTGCGCGAAAATGTCACAACAAATGATCTTCGTCGATCGTATCGCTTTTGGGGGTGTCCTATCTTTCCAACGAAATTGGCAAGATCCGACATTCCACGGTCACCCTACTCTTAACTACAATTACGGAAGTTTTGACGGATGCTCATATAGAGGCCTTAATCTTAACAATTAGAATAGGGTTTTGGGGCCCATTATACTATAGATATAGTATTCTCTAAATCCTGTAAACCCCAAACCCTAAACCCCACACCCCCAAACCTCCATTCAAAAGAATCGAAGCCCGGCCGCCAGAAACATGGGCCGAGATGGGCTCAGATCCGCCAGAAGTAAGGACTCCATGAGCTCCTCTAGTCAATGCTTGCTAGGATAAGTGTTTAAGGTTTAGGGGTTTAGGGGTTTAGGGTTTCGGGCTTAGGGCTCCTGTAGCCAACATTCGGGGCTTGAATATTGAGGGTAGGGCCTGGGGGCGATTTAGGTCATACGCTTAGAAAAGAATTCTAAGGAATGATTGACGTCGCTGGCATGTATATACTACTGTTTATGTCGTTTCTTTTTGTTGGTTCTTTTCGGCTTTCTTACAGATATCACTATGGTGGAAACTGCTTTTTATGGGTTCACAGTGGCTTAGGGTGTAGGGGTTTAGGGTCTATGATTCGCCTGTATACAAGCCCTTACCTTAAACTTAAACAGGTGGCATTTTCGGAATTCAGCTAAGGTTATAAACCATAGCCCAAGAAACACAAAATTAAGAAGCCCTCAGCAACATTAAGAGTTTAGGGTTTAAGAGCTGAGGGTTCAATTCCCAGATCCGAAAGCCTAAATCATCCTAGTTAGCCCGAAGCCCTACACGTCAAGCTTCGCACCCTAAAAGTCCAAGCCCCTTAACCCCTTATCCTTAATTCCTGAATCCTGAACCCTAGTATATCTCATATCCTGAAAAAACCTCATGCCTAGGCCCAAAAGCCCCTAAACCCAAAATCCTGAACCTCAAAACAACCCTTATAGAACATTATAGAACCCATGTACTACAGTGGCCAAATCGGGGTTCATTGCCGTGTACTTACAACACGGAACCCCGAGAAATGATCTTGGCTCTTCAAGCCCTATACCACTATGGGCTATTAGACCTTCAGGGTACCTGAATCTACCCTTAATAGGGTCCTAATCGGGATCTTTAGGGTTTAATAGCCCATAGTGGTAAGTACCTAGATACAGTTGAAAAATGGGAATCGATAGTAGCAATTACTATCATGGTTTTGGTAAGTATCCCCCACCCTCAACCCGAAACCCTAACATAAAGGGTCATACCCTACCCCTTTTTTAGGTTACCTAGTTTTATGGTTAGGATCTCCTATATAGAAAAGTAGGTACTTTAACAAAGGGGTAGGGTATGATCCTATAGGTAACGTAAAAGTAGTATAGTATATGGGACCCTTTGGGATTACAAACTGCTAAGTCTCTAAAGCCCGAGCCCTGCAACGCCTCCAAACTCGGGTGGCAAACCGCAGCGGAGGCGTCGAAGCCGAAGCGTTTGCGGCCCCTTCAACGAAGAGACTCGGGTCCGGGCTCAGAGGGTGCTTGGAGGTTCATGGGTAGTTATAAGTAGGGTTATACCTAAGGTAACTACACTTATAACCCAGATTAGGGGACTTATAACCCCACTTATAACTACCCATGAACCTCCAAGTAAGGTTTAGGGTTTATAGGGACGAAGATACTAGTCTGGTCTGCGGCTTAGCGCTTGGGATTTGAAGTTCAAGGCTTCGGGCTTCGGTTTTCGGGATTTCGGGTTGAGTGCTACGGCTTCGGCGACAGATTTTGGGGGATTTTGGGGTTTAGGGGGTGGAGTTGGGGGTCTTTGCCAAACCCTACACCCTGAACCCTAAGAGTGAAAGAGCAGCTAGCAGCTAGTAGTCCCAGCGCTACCTATGCAACAGACCCGTCACGAAGCTTCTCAGAGGTTCCCAAGGCCACAGTTTTAGGTTTAGGGTGTGCGGGTTCGGGTTTAGGATTGAGGGTGTAAAAGGGTTGAGGGTTTAGGGTTTGGGAAAACTATGAGCACCTCCCCCAAACCCTTAACCCTAATGTAGGGGCCTTAAAAATTCGAATAGGATCTGGGGTTTTTTTGCTATAATTACAATAAGGAGCCCCCCAAGGCCCTTAACCCCAAACCCTCCACCCTAAATCCCACTTACATACATGGGAGTTTCCGAAAATGGGGGGTACCTTATTTTGGGGTCCTTATAATAAGGATCCTACTATTTAGGGTACTTACCACTATGGGCTATTAGACCTTAAGGGTACCTTAATCTACCCTTAATAGGGTCCTAATAGGGATCTTTAGGGTCGAATAGCCCATAGTGGTACATACACACCTCTACTCCACTGCCATCCTACGCCCTCGCCCAGCGAGCCTGCCCTGCGCTAGCCGCCCCTCTTCGGCCGTGCAGAAGTGCTCATAGCCGTCTCGACGCAAATGAAGCGCAGCATACCTTACTTGAAGGTTCATGGGTAGTTATAAGTGGGGATGTAAGGGGTTTAGGGTCCTTTAAGGGTTCTATAAGGATTAGGGTAGTTATAAGTGGGGATATAAGTAGGGCACACGTAGGGTTTAGGGTTTAAGTTCAACATGCTTCAACTAACTATAACTAAGCCTAAACCCGGAACTAGACAATTGAAACCTTTGCACGCCCATTCCAAAAAACTAACAAACCAACTCATCCCCTTCCAGCCCCACTCTAAACCGCAAACCATAGACCCTAAACGCCAAACCCCAAACACTGAATCGTAAACCCTAAACCCTATACCCTGAATCGTAAACCCTGTTGCCATAACTAGGTGGGGCTTTCCAAAAATATTGGTAAATAAGATCCTCTTAAGCCCAAGAAGGGAAAATATAAAATGTCCCAAAGCCCTACCTAGATAAACTCCCTTACACCCGAAACCCTGAACCGTAAACTCTAAACCCTATACCCTAAACCCTGGATCGTAAACCCTAAACCCTAAACCCTATACCGATACCCTGAACCCTAAAATCATAAACTCCCTTAGACAAAGAAAGCAAGAGGCTCCTGATCGCCGAAGATCGCCAGCCGCACCTCCTGGGCTGTGGCCTGCCACCGCGGATGGAAGCGAAGCGCCTGAGGATAGCTTGAGGATTGGCGGTTTATGGGTCTTTACCACTATGGGCTATTCGACCCTAAAGATCCCTATTAGGACCCTATTAATTTAAGGGTAGATTAAGGTACCCTTAAGGTCTAATAGCCCATAGTGGTAGGGCTTGCGTATAGGGTTTAGGCTTCGAAGTTTGGAGTTCAGGATGTGGGGTTTAGGGTTCGAAGCTTAATGATTTAAAGTTTTAGGCTTTCGGGATTCATGTTATGTCTTGTGTTAATCGTTTCCCGGGGCTCAACGGCGGTTTCAGATTTCAGAGCTCAGCCTTACATCGGGCTATGATCTGGACTGTAGGAGGCTTTAGATTTATGGCTTGCGGTCTTGGATGTGGGCTTAGGGATTAAGCCCTTGGTGTTTTACTTAGTGTAAGGGACCTGAAATGCAGTGTACATTAGGAACGATGCTGTCTGTGAGAATCCCGCATAAGAGTACCTGGGATCGCCATGGGTTGGAAATTAGGCAGTTCAGGGCAGGGGATTCAGCGCACAGGGTTGAACCTCCCGGTGCGGCTTGGGTGTTCCGCCATCTCGTTGACTCTCACATAGTACTGCATGCTTTTAAGCATAGTAGGGTACGGAAACTCAACGTTGTCGACTTAGCTTAGTCTTGCCTTTTTGCAGGACATCAGGGAGGTGCTAAGATTCCTTATTCAATGCATGAGGCTGCACAGTATCAACCCCATGGAAACTTCGACATCTCCTATATCTCTTAGGAGCCGAACCTTAAGGGTCCAAGTACCTAATAATCATACACCCTCCAAAATCCTAAACTACAAAACTACTATCCGAAACCCGAGTACCTGATTATTGGGTCCTTGGGACATTGAGACCGATCACAAACCAAACTAACACCTCCAAAAACGGGGTCGGCCAAGGGACACGGCGGTTGCGCCGGAGCTCCCAGTCGAAGTGGAACCCTCCCAAACACTTCACAGAGATGAGGCTTAAGCTTTCCGAAGGGTTCTCTAAATGCCTTGGGCTGTCTTAGGCTTAGCCCTAAGGGTCCTTGTAACCAAATAGTATATGCTCTGGGCTCAATGTACCTAAATAGGGAGTACTCTAAGGCCAAAGTATATTCTATTTGGGTACATGGACCCTTAGGGTAGACTTCAATCACGAGTCTGTAACCACAGGGATCAAGATATTCTGAACATTGCGGAGGGTTCAGGACGCGGAGGGTTCAGGACTTTAGGACATTACCCATGTTGCCTGGCTCGGGGGCCACACGGAAAACCTGGAACCCAGAAAGATGCAACCGTATACATGCACCCTAGGCTTTGGGCCATTATTTAACTTTAAGTGGACTACCTGGACCCCAACAGTATGTAGAATACTAATTAGCCTTTTTATAGGCTTTGGGCCATTATTTAACCTTCTTTGGGGGTTCTAGGTAATGACTCGACTAATGGTTGACCTTTGGGATTACATAGCCAGGGGAGCGCATATACAATATACCACTATGCCGGAAGTAGGTCCCCAACACCATAATAGGGATTGTGTTTGGGGCCTAATTGCATAATGGTAGTAGATACGGACCCTCTGGGAAGTGCTTATGATACCCAAGAAAGGTGGAAAGCTTATCTTACTTACTCCACTGGCCACTTGATTCAAAGCAACTGTCTCGGGCTTCTGACGCGCATGCTGTACTGTGCCCTACCGGCCCGTTTATGTCTAAAGACCCAGTCGGACACCCTAAGCCGTAAACTCTCACCCTAAACCCTGAACAGCATAAACCCTAAACCCGGAGGACTCTTGCAGTGGGTTCCTAAGCCCAAATGGGTTTTAACACGTTAGATGAGGTTAATTAAGGGGTTTGGAGATTAAGGCCATCGTGCTCGGGACTTAATGCTTTAAGGGTTCATGGGGTTGAGGGTTTAGAATTTAGAATGCAGGTTGAAAGGTCTAGGCTTTATAGGGCCGAACTGTAGATTTTAGGATATAGGAATTAGCGCCCATAGGCCAGGCAACTGTCAAAGTTGAAGTTGTAGGAGGGTGCGAAGTCGAAGACAAGGACATCCGCATCCTCGGCCGAAGGCCCCAAACCTTAACGGGGCCCCAGAACAAGTTCCCCTCATAGCCAGAGAGCCCAATATCCCTTAAATCAGGAATATAGCTTAAAGCATAATATTAAGCCCCTAATAATTTAAGCTATATTCCTTAATTAAGGGGTATTGGGCTCTCTGGGTAGAGGCTGTGTGAACCATGGGTTTTGCGGCATAAATTATTTAAAGTAGTTGGGGAGTCTAGGTAGACTCTGGGAACCTAAGTATGCCGAACCCCTTCGAGCCTTTACATGTTCAAGAGGTCGCCTGGGCCAGGTTTGAGGCCAGAGTTGCTAGAATGCGGAGAACCACAGGCAATGGGGCTTCCCATGTGAGTGGTTGTCAAAATTATGGTCCCTTTTTGGGTCCCTATTATAATACGGCACCTATTACTTAGGGTACCCGAAAAAGGGGACATTAACTTTGACAACTACCCAAAAGTGTGATGCAACTTTAAACCTTCAGCTTGAACTCTGACGAGTGAATCCGTTGACTTATGCAGGTGAGCTGCAGAAAACCTGCGCCTGCGCCCTTTTGCTCCAAACAGCCCCCCCTAAACCCTAAACCCTAAAACCCCAATCCCCTGGCCTTCTGCAATATGGTCTTTGGACCGAGCGCATCAACCTATATTTCAAACTATATGGGTGGTTGTCAAAATTATGGCCCCTTTTTGGGTACCCTAAATAATAGGTGCCGTATTATAATAGGGATCCAAAAAGGGACCCTAATTTTGACAACCACCCATATGAATTTTGAGAGCCTTGAAACCTGCGTGGGTGGATGTCCAAACTAGGGTTACTTCTGGGTTCTCAAGCTTGAGGACCCAGAGAGCCCAATACCCCTTAACTGAGGAATATACCTTAAATCATTGGGGGCTTCATATTATGATTTAGGCTATATTCCTTAATTAAGGGGTATTGGGCTCTCTGGGGACTTCAGGGTGCCGTATGAAAAGAGTAGAACTATATTGTAGGGTTTCACCGACAAGACCGTGAGCTTCACTGCTACCCATGTAGGGCCAAGAGCCCATCAGGAATCAACAGAGTTTTGGGGCTGAGGGTTTGGGGTTCTGGGCTGAAGGTCCTGAAACCCAGAGAAACCAAAAATAGACCCGAAGACCTGATACCGTGTGGTCGATGAGCCTAACATCGGCATCCTTTTTGAAACCCGTAACCGCATGTCTCCTGTAAGCCATTGAGATACGAATGCCGTTTTCTCAAAGCCGAAGGCCGCAAATGCTAAACCTGAAGGCCGTAATAACCTAAACCCGAAGCCCTAAAACCGTAAGACCTTCAACTCTAAGCTGTGACACTCCCTAACCCTAAAACCCTAAAGCCCAAAGGCCCTCTCCACTATGGACTATTAGACCTTAAGGGTACCTTAATCTACCCTTAATAGGGTCCTAATAGGGATCTTTAGGGTCGAATAGCCCATAGTGGCTTAAGGGTTCTACCGAGCCGCCGTCACCGGAGCGCCAACAGAGCGGCGGACTTCGGCGGCCAAGGCTTCTACATCCTCCACCGGCTGCACATCGGGGCCTCAGTTCTTTTAGGTTAGTTAGGGGCTAGGGTTCCTTTAGGGGGTCCTTTTCAGGGCTCTATGGGGCTAGGGGTTTAGGGTTTAAGGTTCAAGGTCTAGGGCTGCTGCAGGGGTTTACAAGCGGTCCATAAGGGAATCTACGAGGGCCCGTTCCGGATTCTTTACACGTTTAATCGGGTTCTAGGGGCTTACCGTACCCTAAACCCTAAACCCGAAACCCCTAAACCCTAAACTTTGAAACCCCTAAACCCTAAACCCTAAACCCCTAACCCTAAACCGCAAATTTAGGGTTTACTCAGGGCTGAGGTTTCGGCACCCGAGGGCCCTTACTGCAGTTTAGGGGACTCGAGGCTGGTTTGGGTGCTCGATGAATACGAGGGGCCTTGATGTATCAAGTACACCCTGCCGTCTTCGGGTCCAGATAGGGGTTTACAAAACCAGGAACCCTTATGATGAGAGATTTGAGAGTTTCCGAAAAGTCGAGGTGCCGTATTTTGGGGTCCTTGTAATGAGGATCCAACTTTGTAGGGTACCATATCATAGGGTCCTCCAAGTACGAGGTTGATCTCATCGCGGTCCCCTCGGGAGAAGCGAGCCAAATGAGTGGCAGAGGGGCCGTCGGTCGGCTGCTTCGGCTGGTTTGGTGTTTTGAATTTGGCCCTGTTAAAACAGTACTATCGGGGCCTTAATAATTAGAAGAGGGTTTGGGGGCAAATAAGAAACCTTCAAAATAGTATAGGTAATTATTTAGGCCCCTATATTATAGGACCTCTTGCTTGGGCCTTTTAAATCTTCCGCCGAAGGTAGCCCCGCATGTTAAGGATGGCCTCCTTCGAAAGGTCAAGCTCCACTCGGTGAAAGGCAGTTCACGGAGGTCGGGAGGGTCCCAGAAGATCTGGCGTATCTGGCGCAGATGCTTTTTCGGAAGGGAGGGTGGCGGAGAAGCCGAGCAACGCTGCCAAAAGAGCTTTCTTGTCGAACCGGCTGGCTGCAACAAATGAAGTCTTGCATTTCGTTGCTCTTTCGATGATGAACATTCCGGAATCCCATGTGTCTTGCACCGTTGGACGATAGCAGCGAGTGCAGATTGGCTATGGGCCGGCCCCAAAGACCTTGAGCACTCAGTTCCCAGCCCACGTCGCCCTTCGCCCGTGGACGCGGGGTCCAAGGAACACTTCCTGCGGTGCAGAATGACTAGTGACTAGTGATCATGGGGCACCTCCGGCTTGTTCAGCCGGCATAAAGACCCGTAGCGGTATCAACGCACTTGAGCTCACGCCGATGTTTTTGAGGATCTAAACCCGCTCTCACGGGGTCTGGTCTCTACATCTGAAGCCATACTTAGCCCTAACCTGAGACATCCCCATAGCATATGAAGTACCTGCGGTTCGTGCTACTAGTATCCACGTAATAAGCCCCTGTAAGTATACTAATTAGAGTGACTGATCTGCAAGATACCCGCCCCGCAGCACGTGTAAAGCCTATTTCATTCAAACCCTAAACCCAAGATAAAAGACCACATAACTTCGTATACGTCCGAACAGCGAAGACATCAATAACTATCAACCCGTGATTCAACTCTGAGTGCTGGGCCTAAATCCAGGGACGCCAAGGAAGTCTCGGCACAGAGTCGGCTTTGTAGAATTCTTCTGGGCTTTCAGTGGCTTTCAGAGCCCTAGCCGCCCTAACCCTAAACTTTGGTTTTTGGCTTGTTTTTTGGTTTGCTTGCTTGAGTTGATTTGGGGCTTTAGGGTGGCCGGTTTTTGGGGCTATCGGGTTCAAGGCTTCATGATGGATGTTCGATTTCGGACGTTAGAGCTTCGGTTGAGATGTTGTCTCTAAGCCCTAAACCCTTGCATGGAGTTCTGCTGCACGGGCTACCTACTACTTCAAGCTTTGAGTTTCAGGTTAACACGTTTGGGGCTGGGTGAGGTTTAGACGCTGGTCACGCCAGATGTTTTGGAATCTATATCTAAAGACTTCAGTTTCGGATGATGTGGGAATCATTCTCCCGATATGTCTGAATGAATATGACACGGTTCTGGTGGACGATATGGCAACCCAGAACAAACAAGACTGTCTCTACTGCACGTCGTCAACTTCCTGCCGGTACTAGGGCTACCTATGTAATACAGGGGCCTTAATAATTAGAATAGGGTTTGGGGGGCCCATGATATTATAATTATAATAAGGAACCCTCAAAATTAATATAGGTAATTATTAAGGCCCCTATAGTATCTCCCCATGTTGGCGATCGGAGTGTTGCAAGGACCGCGAGAATGAGAGGTCCCCGATAATTGGCGTGAAAGATCTTCGAGAACGCTGGCTGGCAAAGGCCTACGCAAGTCTCACACCAAAAAGCCGCAGACAAATCCTATAATACCCTCAACCGGCAACTGTCAAAAACCCAATACCCAAAACCCATACCAACCCTCGTCGATTTTGGGGCAAACACATGTCTGGAATATCCCAAAATGGACTGGAAGTTCTGTTGCGCACCCACAGAGTGCTCTGCATCTTCGTGGACAGTTTGCCTTGAGTCTCCAACACGGAAACGGAGGTTTTTCAGACCTGCAATCCGGATCATCTCCCAGCAGACTCTCGCCGTTGAGATACACCTCGCCGCACTTTGATTCCCGTGCCCTGAACCATGAAGTCCTGAGCCCTTAGCCCTTAACGCTGAGCACGCCGAAACTCGGAAGCCATCAGTCCCAATCGTTCAGCCGGAACCGTTCCCTGATGCTTCTGCCATTTTGTGCACTCCGGAAGGCTTGAACGGCCGAAACCCTAGAGGCCCTAGACCAGCTCCAAGACCTTGAAATCTTATACACCGAACCCATGCAAAACCCTACGCCCTCAAACATCCTAAACCATAAACCAAAAAGCTCTAAATACATAAGGTTGAGAAGTTTTAGGGTTCAGCGTTGAGGGTGCAAGGGTTGTCGTCGGCTTAGGCTTAGGGTTTAATTAGGGCGCGCCCTAAACCCTAATAAACCCAACCCTAAACCCTAAATCCCTAAACCCTATTAAACCCTACACCCTCACCGTTTACGGTCCAGGGTAGAGAAACCGCGAAAGCCAGACGTGACCCTGAGCGCCACACCTTCATCTGTTCTACCTGGCTCAGATCTTGGGGGTGAGGCTTTGGGGTTTAGGGCTAAGTCTATAGGGCTCCCAGCTTTAGGGGTTTATGGTTGAGGGGTTGGGATGCAATTGGGGCTCGATGGGTGCAGGGCATTACTCGGTAGCCCTACTACTATTGCTACTACTTCTTCCTGTTGCTACTACTGCTACGAGGACGACTTCTACTACCATGACTCCTACTCCGACTCCTACTCCCACTGCCAGCACCACCACTACAACTGCTGCTGCTGCAAACCGTAGAAGGCTTGCAGGTCCCAGTTTCCCAGGTACCAAGCTTTGAGAAGGAGCCCTCAACCCTATATCCTTTGAGAAGAGCCCTGAATCCTAAATCCTGAACCTTGAGGATAAGGATATCGGGGTACTACTCGGCGACCTAGTAAAGCTCTGCATCCATCTGTCAGCCTAGTCCAGCGCTCAACTCTTCGCGCTTGGTCTTGTGTTTGGGCTTTTGTTGTTTGCTTAGGGATTTGTGGGTTTAGGGTCTAGGGGTTTTAGGGTTTAGGGTTTAGGTCCCCACCAAGAAATCTCGGAGCAATGCCGAAACCTGAATCCTGCAGCGTTGCAACCACAAATCCACCCTAACAGATACATGTCTACTCTAGGTTCCTAAGTCGCCCCTCAATAACGGTACCACTTTTCCGACTGTTGGGTTCATAAGGGAACCCCCAAAATGGCAAAAAGCAGTACTGGGGAACCTCGTATTCTGGCCACTACCCTGAGGGTCCAAAGGAACCAATAATCACTAACTTAGGTTTCGGGTTATTATGTGGGAGAGTAAAAATATTAGATGATATTATTAGGTCCTTGAAGGAAAAGGAGCCCTATCTACCAGAGTCGTGGGCCAATTCAGATAAGGGTCTACTGATGCAGGGTACGTAAACCCTAAACCCTACCCTAAGCCCTAAACCCTAAACCCTGAACCCTAAGCCCTAAACCCTAAACCCTAAACCCTAAGCCCTAAACCCTAAACCCTTCTGGGTTCAAGCTCAAAGAAGCCTTGGGGCTCCAAGTATACTATATGGGTAGTTGTCAAAATTAGGGACCCTTTTTGAGTACCCTAAACTAATAGGTGCCGTATGGGAATAGGGACCCCAAAAGGGGCCATAATTTTGACAACCACCCATACAATAATGCCTACTTTGGGGTCTAAAGTCCGCCGGAAATTACGAGCTTTGACAGCTAGCGGCCAGCATTCCAAGTCAATCGAGGCATTGCCCTCAATGGGATGCCTCATCGGACAGCTGCGACACCATGGCGGCTTCTTCTCCTCACACAGCTTTCAACAAGCCCCGACCCCTGTGCACGACTTCGGGTGCAGTGGCTTGAGGGTTTCTGAGGTGTTCTAAAAGGCCTCGACAAGGGTCTTGACACAGGGTATTAGCAGTGTGGGGTTTTGCGGTTAGGGCTTTGAGCTTTACGATTTATAGTGTTTGGATCTAACTCTCATTCCCCAAGCCCTTGGTTCGAAGAGGCATTCAAGACAGACCTTGATGTTTCCACAAACAGACAAGTACCGAAGTCACATGCTGCGCCAAACACGAACCTGCATGCCTGCTATGCCCATCCCAAGAACCTTATCATCGGGTCGGTTGGACCTGTTCCCTTACTAAGGTCCCTGTAACATATTCCTCCCCGGGGCCCCGAGCCCTAACTGTAACCCTTATGGGATCTTCCAGCTCGAGTGGCTTAAGGTTTTGGGGTCGACGCACATGATATAGAAGCCTAAATAATTACCAACATTATTCCTTGGGGTTCCTTATTATAGGTATACTATACAGGGGCCCAAACCCATATTCTAATTATTAGGGCCCCTATATTCGGCTTCAAGGTCACACTTTACCCCTGTACCTATGACCGCCGACCTTGAGCCGTCAAAGTTTACTACTGTAGGGTCCATTGGAATAGGGTTTTGAGGGCTTCTTGTTATAAATATCGTATAATATACCTCCAAACCCTATTCTATTTATCAAGGCTCCTATATTTTTAGTGTTTAGGGCTGCAGGGTCTAATTGGGGGTTTCCCGGGCTTGGGGCTTTTAAGGTTTCGGGTCTTGGGGCCTTAGGGTTAAGGACTTAAGGTCCAGGGTGTCAGCCAAGGCTGCGTTCCTCGCGATGCGTGCCTACAGATTTGTGTTTTGCAGAGGGCTTCCGGCTTCTGCGGCCCACTAAATTTGAAGAATCAGCGTTTGTTTCGACCTTCTACCTTCAAGGCCACACGACCCTTGAAGTGTATGAGGCTCTGTATCTTATACTTATACTCTCAACCCTGTATTGAAGATGGACCGCAACCTCTTTCAGGCTTCACCTGGTCCTTGAATTGTTGTCGCTGGCAACCTAAAGCCATAAGCCCAAACGCCGGCCCTGAAGCCCTGAACCCCCAAAGCCCTACAGTACCCATAGTATCCCTGAGGAGCCCTACCGTTACGGTTTAGGGTTTAGGGTTTTAGGGTTTAGGGTTTAGGGTTTTTTTAAAGGGCCCTTTTTCGATCTGCAGGTTCGGGTTTAGGGTTTAGGGCTTAGGGGTTTAGGGTTTAGGGGTTTAGGGAGCCTTCCAAGGAGTCACCGGCAAGCCAGGACAAGAAGCTCGCCTCGGGATGAAAGAGGTGGCGAAGGAGATCATAAAATGGCCCGGTTCAGAATAGGGTTCCCTTTTAACGGGGTCTATAAGGGTTACCATAAGGGCTATTGTAAGGATGTAATATAGGAGCCTTAATAATTAGAATAGGGTTTTCTGGTATATTATACTATAATTATAATAAGGGGCCCCCACAATATTATGGGTATGATTATTAAGGCCCCTATAGTACAGGTTAAGCTTTAGGGGTTTAGCCTAAACCCTAAACTCCAACAGCTCTAGGGGAGAGTGAGTAAAGTAGACTAGAGTAGAAAGGAATGCAAGAAGTTCAGGGCCTGATATGGGGCCTTAATGCAATAATAAGAGCTGGGTTTGTTGAAACGGTTGTACAAGGGTTGCTGTCATCAGGGGATACTATTTATAAGGGTCTAGTATAAGGGTCTTTATCATTGAATAGTGTTTCGGGGTAAATTCCGGTATAGGGAATCCGGACTGAATTATACACATGAACTCAGGAACCCTGAGACACAGCGTTGATTATTGCTTCGACCGCTGTCTTCGTCAAGGGTTCGCAAAGGCCAAGAGAAAGATTTCTACATCGTCAAGACGCTGGCCTTGAAGGGATTCTTAGAATTCTGGGCTTTCTAACAGGAAAGACAGCCCTGTAAAGGTAAATGGAGCCTCGGGGATTTTATAAGGGTTCACGATTCAGAGACCGGGAAGTGGCCGGTCAGAGATGGTGCTCAAAGAAAGACTATCACAAGCAGTTCTGCTAGTGCTACTTGGAGGTTCATGGGTAGTTATAAGTGGGTTTGTAAGTAAGGTAACTATACTTATAACGCAGATTAGGGGACTTATAACACCACTTATAACTACCCATGAACCTCCAAGTAATGGAACCATGACGAAGACGACCGGATCACAGGCTTTGAAACTATCCACGCAACATGCGTAAACCCGTAAGCCCCGAGTGCAGCCTGATAGCGGGCCCGAAGCCTTCAGAGTGCGTTTTTGATGGCATATGCCCAGAAAATCCAATATCTCTTAAGTAGGGAATGCTCCTTAAATCATATTAGGGATCCTACTATCATTTAATGTATATTCTCTAATTAAGTGATATTGGAGTCTCTGGGTTAAACTAAACCGGAGATGGAGTCGGAAAATCAGCGAGCTACCACCTCAACACGTGTCAACGTCCCATGACAACCTACACGGGAGTTTCCAAAAATAGGGGATCCTAATATGGTACCCTGAATGGTAGGATCCTTCTTAACTTATGAGGACCCCAAAATAAGGTACCCCTAATTTTCGGCAACTCCCACTACTATCCCGCAAAGTCCTATTCCAACCCGTGCACCTTAACCCTGAAGCCTGAGCGCTGATGGAATCAACAACCTAAACCCTACTTGGACCCTAAGGCACCTACATTTTCAGGGTTCCTTACTATAACTTCCTTGTACAATAGGTCCTTGAAAAAGTAGGGTTCCGGGGTTAAGGTCAACCCTAACCTCCCCTCCCTAAAACCTGGCCTCCCCTGCCAGCCCACGAACCCTGCATCACTGAAGGGACCTTGCCCTAAACCAGACCCTGAAACCTAAACCCTGAACCCTCAAAACCAAGATCAGAGCCAAAAGAACCTTCAAGAATCCTCAAAGATATCTTCAAACAAGAAATCTTGTCTGAGATCAGACCTGTGATTGCTTAACAAACATTGAAATAAAAGATCAGCAAAACGANTAAGCCCTAACCCCCCCTCACCCCCCCTCTGACAAAACCCACGCCTCCCGCGCGTGCAGAGACGAACTTCGAGCCCTGAGCTTTGCCAGAAGCAGCCGGGCCTCACAGAGAGGATCCTCTTTCAGGGTTCAGGGTTTAGGGTTCCTTTACTTGGAGGTTCATGGGTAGTTATAAGTGGGGTTATAAGTAAGGTAACTATACTTATAACCCAGATTAGGTGACTTATAACCGCACTTATAACTACCCATGAACCTCCAAGTAGAGGATCTTCTTTCAGGGTGTAGGGTTCGGGGTTCCTTTTAGGGTTCTTTTAAGGGTTTACGGGATCCTTCAAGGGCTTACGGTCTAGGGTTCCTTTGAGGGTTCTTTCAAATGGTCCTGGCCTTTAAGAGATCTAAAAAGGGGAACTTTGAGGGTTCCTTTAAGGGTACTATGGGAGTTAGGGTTTAGGATTTCGGAGGCGGGCCTGCCACATACGGTTTAGGGTTCAGGGGTGCGCACGTATGTAACATCTGTATACATGCTGATTTGTTCACATATGTGTGTGCTTGTATGGTTAGAGATGGAGATTCAGGTATAGATCCTGTTCGGCGAGCCTGATGTAGTCAAAGCATTCAAGTCTGTATCGTTATGTATTCACATTAGAGATTCAGGCATGTTCTGTTCTATCATGTTAGATGGATGGTGCTCGTGAACTTCTGCCTCAGTTGTTACAGCTCGGTTTCGGCGGCAGGGCAAGGCGTGTGAGGACGAGGTTTCAAGGTTCAAGTGTTAGGGATTGAAGTATGCAATCGGTTAAAGTGTCAGGGCTGCCTACTCTTGGGGTTGTTGAGGGTCAGGGCGTTGGGCCCTCGGGTTCAGGGTTTCACGCCCTGAAAACGACCCTAGCTTTGATCTAAGTCTAAAGCACAAAAACCGTGAACCCCCGCATACCCACTGCAAAACTCTCCAAACACCCAATCCCCAAACCCACCTCTTTCCTCATCCATGCAGCCCAAGAATAAGAAAATTACCCTTCTACTACGTACTACCGCTACTACTACTGCTACTGTTACTGTTACTGCTACTGCTACTGCTGCTGCTACTGCTACTGCTACTGCTACTGCTACTGCTACTGCTACTGCTGCTGCTACTGCTACTGCTACTGGATGACGATGACGATGACGATGACGATGACGATGACGATGACGAGCTGCTACTGCTACTGCTACTGCTACTGCTACTGCTACTGCTACTGCTACTGCTACTGCTACTGCTACTGCTACTGCTACTGCTACTGCTGCTACTACTACGACTACTACTGCTACTACTACTACTACTACCACTACTACTACTACGACTACTACTACTACTACTACTAGTACTACTACTACTACTACTACCACTACTATTCCTGCTGCTACTACTACTACTACTCTTGCTGCTACTACTACTACTGCTACTACTACCACTACTACTACTACTACTACTACTCTTGCTGCTACTAGTAGTAGTAGTAGTAGTACTACTACTACTACTGCTACTGCTATACACAACTACCCACCGTAGCCAAGTTGCTGCCATCCAATAGCTCCGCCCTTCCTTGGGGCCGAAGGGTACCGAGCCCCGCCCAGAGGCGGCCATGCGGACCTGGCGGGTTTCTACGAGGCTTCCTGCCTTTAAGGGATCCTTGAAGGGTTCATTAGAAGGTTCCCTTGAGGGCTGTTTTGGGGGTTCCTACAACGATCCTGTAAGGGCGGAAATGATGTAGGGCCTCAATAAATATGGTGTATGAAATGCGCGATACCATGTCTAATATTCCGACCTCCACAGTCGTCCGAACTACAACTCCTCCGGAACCCCTGTGCCATAGCCAGAAGCCCTATACAACAACAAAGCCTGGACTCGTCCGTCTCGGTTGAAACCCAACAAAATCCATGAGCGCTGCAACCCAAGAAACACCGCCTGGGTTGCTTAGTCCACCGCCTGCAAGCCAAGACTACGGAGTCTGGGTTAGGTGTTTCGGGCTCTCCTACGCCCTATTCAAAGGCTGAACCCTAAACCCACAACGCTAAATCCTAAACTCCTACACCTGGACCCTGAGATGTTCCCCCTCCTTTTGGACAGGCTCAGGTCTAGAGCATGTCTGGCAAGAGTCCAACAAACCATCCTGAAATCCTACACCTTCAACCCTGTTTGCCGAGTTGAGTCCCCTAAACCCTAAACCCTTAAAAATCACTCTTGCTTGAAATAAGTGTTTAGGGTGTGTGTGTGTGTGTATATATATATATGCACACAATAATGTGTAGGGATACATGCATATTATGTGCATACAAATCTATATAATTGTATATGTGTATATATATATATATGTATATATATACATAGACACACACACACACACTCACCCCAAGCAACAACAAATGACCGCAAAAGTTCTCCGGCCTCTTGAAAGGGCGACATGCGCTTCGCCGCGGCGAAGGACAAGTTCCTATGGCAGCTGCCGCGCTTGAGGTGTAGGGTTTAGGCTTGCTGTGGTTGAAGGTTGAGGGTTTTTTGGGCTTGAGGTGTAGGGTTTAGGCATCTAGTTCGTTTGGGGTTTTAGACACTTTAAGCCGTTTTTTAAGTGAAAGGCTTAAGGCCTATAGGGTTTAGGTTTCCAAGTGTAGCGCTTAGGGCTTATGACCCGAAAACCTACCGTGACAGCATATACGTGCAGGATTTAAGACTAGAGAAGTAAAGGTGTCGAGCCGATGTTTGTGGAGTTCAGGGTTTCAGATTCCGGATTTCACTATGGTTCGGCGCTGCTGTAAAAGGTGGGGTGAGAAGCATTTATCACTAGTGTGTGTGTGTGCGCGCCTTTTCAGCCTTTTCGAACACTCTGTGCAGTTTGTGTTGCTGCACTCTTGAAGACATGAAAGTTCCGACTGAGGCGCCTGTGTGCAAAATTTCGGGAACGGTGCACTGCCTTCGCCGGCGATTCTGTCGATGCTGCCAGCTCTCTTTGCGTCGCCTGATCCAGCAGTCATTGTCTTTGTGGCAGTTGCAGAAACCTTCTTCGTGAAGTGTTTGGATCCTCCGACGCGCGCCATCAGTGACAGTGACTGTCAGGCTCTCATGTTGCTGTAGTCCAGCGTTAAAATCCTGGTGAAGTTGATCAGGCCGAGATGCCGACCCCATGCGCGCAGGCTCCGGCAAGAATGCTCTGTTCTAAGGATCTGAAACACGCGCCACACTTCCAGGAAGCTCTCTCTGAGATCAAACTGCTGGAGACAAGCTAAGTTTTTTGATCTACGGTAACGGACCTAAGTTTACGGTCTGGGGTGCCAGAAACTATGATGGTCCAGACCATGTTGTGCAGCATGCATCATTTCATGCCATGAGCAGTGTCTAATTAAAAGGGTCTCCACTTGCGAAATCTTCTAAACCCTCATGGCTACATATTCAGCATTTTGTCTATCAGCAGAACGCAAAAGCCCTAGCTGCTGTGAGTGTTCAGAGCCCGAAATTAATTGCCCCAAATACTCCCCAAACCCTAGACATTCGTACAAGAAACCCTAGATGAAGGTATCTCTACCCCAAGATGAATATCCCGACGACCAAGAAATGTCGCAGATGGCGAGGGGTTTCTGGGTTCGCAGTTTGGGGTCGAGGGGTTTAGGGTCTTTGTGCACCCTTACCCCGCTCTTTCTACTTACGATCTGTATTCGGGTGGTTTCTGTTCTGCAATTTCCAACAGGATTCATTCTAATCCGGTCCTGAAGCCCTATAAGCCCTAAACCCTGAATCTTGAACTTCATTAAAAGCCGTAAGCATCCTCAGGCCCTACACGCCTAGACCCTCAATCCGTAGCAGAGACGCTACCCGTAAACTTGCCCCAAGACCTAAACACCCCTTATTAAGCCCCAAGTAAGGAGCCCTAAACCCGCAACCCCAAACCCTAAACCGTAAGCCCTAAACCCGTGGCGTTGAACCCTGATCCCGCCAATCGTAAAGGCAATCAGCCCGGGTCCCAAAGTCGATTCACTCGGGTTGAGGGTTTGGAGTATTAGGGTTTAGGGTATTATAAGTTTGGGGGACATGAACCATTAGGGTTTAGGGGTGAGGCAATGAGGGAGTATAGTAATATGGGAGTTTCCGAAAAGGGACCCTAATATAAAACCCTAAATGGTAGGATCCTTCTTATAAGAGCCCCAAAATAAGGTCCCCCTAATATTCGGAAACTTCCATATAGCTTAGCTCATGCTAGGAATCCCCGTGCTTCTGAAGGGATTTTTCTTCATTGAGGAGGGGCTCTAGAGTTCTGTGAACCTCCAGCCTTAGGGCCTTAGGGTTTCACTACGGCTTAGGTTTGAGGTATAGGCTTCAGGCTTTCGGTGGTTCATCCACGGGATCGGATAATAACTACCCTGTTTCTTGGGGTCGGCACTGAAGTTTAAGGAGTGGATTTAGCATTTAAGAAGCTGGGCTTATGGTTTAGGATTACAGGCCGATTAGGGAGTTTCCGAAAATACGGGAACCTAATATAGTACCCTAAATAGTAGGATCCTGATTCAAAGGACCCCAAAATAAGGTACCCCTAATTTTCGGAAGCTCCCATTAATTTGCCCCAGGCACATGTACCGCTTGAAGTGGATGCCGCGAAAAGCATAGGGCGCCTTCTCGATCTCGGCACAGGACTTTGTCTGCTTTCCGGAGATTGTCGGAAACTGAACAAAAACACCCTAAACCCTAAAAATACACTACTTCCTACCAAGATACAGGAAAACGAGATTTTGAAGGATGTGAAAGCATATGGAACTACACTGCTAGAAAGCCCAAGTATGGTTCTGTCTGGATAAGGCTTCAATTCAGACTTCAAAGATTTATTTGGGAGTCCGCAAACCCTGGACCCTAAACCCGAAACCGTTGGCCGGGCTCATACCATTGTTTGGCGAATGGCCTTTAGGGGTTTAGGGTTTAGGGCCTAGTTTAGGGGTTTGGGGTTCAGTCAAGGCCTGTGCAGCATTGCCTTTGGTGGTGCCAGCGTCAGTGAGGAGGTCTGTTGCATACCCCGCTGACTGCAACATCAATGCAGTAGTTTTCCTGACTCCAAGGAGAGCATGCTGCCATGCATGTCCTGACGTGAGCTTCGAATGCAGCATCGCATACATCGGAGTGCGTGCCTTCTTGATCGCGTCTTGGAACAGACTCTTGCTCATCCCGGTAGGGTAGGCCGGAGCAATGTCAGCCTGCACGATGAGAAACTCCATGCCTTCGTCTGGCACACCGAAGTATGCCACGGACAAAGGAGCCACGACTGCCAATGCGACCTGCATCACGAGAGGCAAGGCGCCGAAAAGGGTGCCGTGATTTGCGTCTGCTGCCAGACGGTTCACGTTGAGCACTGCTGCAGTGAGCAGCCAACGCCACATGAAAGAGTCGAACGCTCCCAAAACCAGATCATGCTCGGCGGTGTTCGCAAGATGCTTGTTGCGGTTGGCTTGCAACGTTAGGTTTGTCAGGTTTTACTTCGGCGGTGAGTGGAGTGCTGAGATCGAGCACGTACATCCATGCGTGGCTTGTGTAGGGCCTTCGCATCAGCTCGTCAGCGAGTGCTAGCTTACGCAAGTAGCCTATGGGCCTCTACCCTTACACGCTGCAACCCCAAACCCCAAGACCCACAACAGACAGTCCAAGATTTAAACAACCCAAAGATCCGCCGAAGCCTTATGAATCACGACACTTTGCCTCGTAACTAAGAGATGATCTCACATGAAAAGGCATTCGGGCGACATAGTGGTGCAGATACTCTACCCAGTGCTCTTGTGTACTGAAGGCATGCGAGAACATGCAAGCATAGAGTGATCTGTACGAAACTTGCAGAGCATTCGAGGAGTGGCAAAATCACGAACAGAGATTGCTAAAGACAGTCACTCCACAAACAACCTCCAGCCAAAATGTATTCCTGCAAAGCCAACACGCAGCTAGATTGAATTTCTTCTGCGTGTGCATTCGTTTTTGGAACCTAGCTGTTCGTTCACCAGTCTATTCGCAACTTGCAAGTCCAATTGGCTTTTTACACACAAAGGGTACAGCCTGAACGCACCAAAACTAAACCCTAACTGACCCTAAATCCAAACTCCAATGTGAAAGGCCGCGACGGCCCCGAGGCAAACACGGAAAAGGGCAAGCTACTCCCGAACTCCCCTCGGTCTTGGGTTTACTGTATAGGTCTTTGGGGCTTAGGATTTCGGATGTTTGATTGATTTGGCTTTATGGCTCAGGGTTTTCTGCGTGTAGGGCTTACTGTAGCCTGTTTAGGTTTAGGGTTTACAATTCAAGGTTCGGCACCCCGGATTTGATGTCCAGGTGGCCAAGTAGGGTGGGTAGAAGTAGTACCACAGCTTCTGTCCACCTGCTGGCACAGGCCAAAGCACCCTAAACTCGTATCACAGAAATGGTTCATCTAGTAGTTATCAGGCTTCCATAGGACATGTTAATCCCAAACTTTATCCAGCAGCCCTATCCGACTGGGACACTTCACCCTATACAGCCTACAGGCGCCGAAAACCTAAACAGTTTAACTGTAAAAGCTCTTCCTCAACACCGGATAACCTACCTTTTGAAGGAGTTACATACATACATACATACATACATATATACATAAGGAGATCAGAACAAGGAACCCTGAAAAGGCAGGTCCAATACGGTCCAGGTTAACCTCGGGGCGGGAAAATTGGAACATCGCTCGGCTCCGGCTCTCGTGCTGTGAGACTAGTGTACAGAGGTTGGCTTAGGGTTTAGGGTTAGGGGTTTAGGGGTTTAGGGTTTAGGGGTTTAGGGTTTAGGGGTTTAGGGTTTAGAGTTTAGGGGCTTACGGTTTAGGGTTTAATTAGGGGCTTAGGGTTTAAGGGTTTAGGGTTTTGTTAAGGGAGTGTAGGGTTAACCCCAGCACCAGCCCATGTTTCAATTTTTGGGGTTTACGTTGAAAACGGAACACACCTAAGACCAAAAGATCCTTGAAAAGGCCTGGGGCTTTCTATCTTACGCGAATGTCCCTATCTTCAACATTGTAACCCCTGTATCTTGTACAAAACCCTCCCTCCCTTAGGCTATAATATCTATATGGAAATTGAGCCATATACTAAAAGCTCCGAGGAAAATACCCTCGATCCCCCAACCCCAATAATCTCATATCCGGTATATTACCTGTATAGGATGTGAGCAATAACTCTTTTGTCCCAACCCTAAACCTTAAACTTTAAGGTCCTCGAATGCTCGGCCTGGGTGAGCCAAGTCCTCCCATGACAGAAAATCTTCGAGACGGATAACATCGAAGCGCGCCTGCAAACGGTTTAGGGTTTAGGGTTTTGGGTTGAGGGTTTCGGCTAGGTTTCACGGTTTGGGGTTTAGGGTGCTGGGTTTTCAGGGTGTTTGGTCTGCTTGCTTGTTCTTCACTGAATTCCTCTGTAAGCTGCTTAGACCACAAATGCAACTACTGTTGCTGCTAGACCCAAGCTTCAAACAGTATGGTTAACAACCTGCAGGGTTTATGAGGCAGCAACAACCCGGACGACGATTCTCAAGCAAGACCCAGTTCTCCTCACTACGACTTCAAGGTTTAGGGATTTGGTGATTTAGTGTTTTTTTCGCATAATCAACCATCTGTGGTGAGACGGGCCTTATACGGGAGCCTTACTAAACGAGGAATGGATGGATTTCCCTTGTGTTTCAATAGATAGGTTCCCCAAACCCTAAACCCAAAGCCCTGAAGCAGTTTAAAAGGCTCTAACGACCAACATACTCGTAAACTACAAATATGTAAACCCTGACAGTTGAATCCCAAAAACATCGCCTGCATCCCTACACACACTAGAACTCCCACATACACTATAATATGAATGTAGATAAACCATCGCACGCCAGGCATATGAACCTTGAGTGCAATGACTGGGGCATCCGAATCACAGGATTCAACAGGCCAAGACAACTTAGAAAGCCGACAACTTTCCTCAAATAACCCTACGATCAGTCCTACGGCGCTGAACCACCTAGAGCCCTAAAGCCAACACCCTGCGCCCAAAGGCGGGGATGAAACTTTAGACTAGAAGCCCGACGTCCGCAACACTTCATAGCCTATATAGGATATAGGGCTGATAGGGTTTAGGGTTTATGGGGTTTGAGGTTTATAGGGTTTACGGTTCAGGGCTTATAGGGTTTAGGGCTTTATCGAAATTTAGGGTTTAGGACCCTGATCTGAAAACCCTCAGCCTGTAAGGCTTCGATGTCGAAAAAATGTTCGAAGGGAAACCACTGCTGGGACCTCGTCGGTGGTCTGTGTTGAAATAAGGTCCGTTTTAAGGCTTAGATTTTTGGGTAAGGGCTTTAAGGTTCAAGAATAGGGTTTAATTGTCGTTTTGAGGATTTGGGTTCAGGGGTGCGGGCTGTAAGGTTCAAGGTGTCGTTTTGAGGGTCTTCGGGTTGAATGTTGATGGGCCTTAGCGCTCAGGCTTTGGTAATTGTTAGGTCTCATGCTCATGGTCGAGCACTTGTCAAGGTTCAAAAGGTTCTAGGGTTTGGCATTTCTAGGGTTTGCGGCTTCGGGTGTTGGATTCATAGAGTAAAGCATCTTCGCCTACTATCAAACTACACCTAGCATCTTGTGTGCAACACAAGCAGAATTGCTATTAAGCTGTTTTGCCAACACAAGGGACAGAAGGCGTCTTCGCAATGGCTTCCTCCTCACGTCCCTTCATAGATCCCGAGAGCCCCGACTCCACTGCCTCCGACCTCTCCAGCTCGGTCCGTAGAGATTGCAACATTGCTAGACTGCGTTTAAGCAGTGGCATGTCTTCAAACATATTGCAGGTAATATTTGCAGAGAGGCATGCATTCAGAAACAGCATCGACTGCTTTTCCTTTACCTCGTTTGCATCATCTGCTCCATGCGTGTCGACCTCGGGATCTGGAACGTGTTGGTGCATCACGTCGCAGAGTCTCTGTTTATCTGTCCTAGGTCCTAGCATTCGCGAGGCTGGAAGAAGTGTGAAGGGTCACAAGGATCTTATCGCAGGGTGAGGGTTGTAGATTGACGATTTAATTAGGATTCTTTGGGGACGGCAAAACGGCGGTGTACGAACTTAGTGGACATAGGAGCCTTAATCATAAGAATCGTTTGTTGAGGCGGGGATAGAACTTTGACAGGCCTAACAAACCCTGCAAATGTCATGAAACCTACCAACGCAACGTAAAACCTGGTACAGCATAGGTCCTTGTTGAATTAGATTTGGGTGTTAGCCAACATACACTTTACTTATTTGCTACAATACGGAACGGTAGAGAACAGTATTCAGGCAGGTATCTTAAACGATTTGGGGGTTAAAGAACTCAAAAGAAGCCCCCCAAGATCTCCAAGGAACTCAGAAATAGACGCGTTGGGCAACACAATATTTTACTGCTCAAACACCTTAAATCCTAAGCCCTAAACCCTAAGCCTTACACCCTAAACCCTAAGCCCTCAACACTAAACCCTCAACCCTAAACCTTAAACCCTGAACCCTTGCCATAAAACCTTTAGCAACTGTAGGGCTGGCAAGCCACTGAAGCCTGTTAGACTAAACGACCAGCCCTAGAGCTGAAGACCTGCATAGCCGGATTTCTACAACCCCTGGAACTTAGGGTGGGGTTTAGGGATTTGAGGAGTTTAGGGCTTAGGGTTGGTCCTAAACCCTAAACACAACACTCGGTGCATGCACCCTACGCCCTACACCCCATGCCCATTACCCTAAGGGTCCCTTACCCTAAGGGTCCATGTACCCAAATAGTGTATACTTTGGCATTAAAGTACTCCCCATATAGGTACCTTGGGCCCAAAGTACATTATTTCGGCACATGGACCCTTAGGGTTATGATCTCCGGAAAGCGGCTCGGCCATCTGGTTTTCCATCCTTGGATCATGGGCTCAGGGTTTACCGCGACGGGTTGCAGAATTGAGTAATATGCGGCCTTAATCATTAGAATAGGGTTTCGGGGTACATAATATGATACTATACTTATAATAAGGAACCCGCAAAATAGTATAGGTAATTATCAAGGCTCCTATATTATTAGGGCTTTAGGGTTTATAGGGCTTTGGAGTTTTAGGGTTTGAGGAACCAGAAACATGCGCCTCTGATCGATCTCAAGGTTCTGGGGTTTGGGTTCTCATTAGATTGGCTTTGGGGGTTCCTTAAAAGGGGTCCTATTAGGGTTACTGTCAGGGCTTAATGTAGGGGCTTCAATAATTAGAAGAGGGTTTCTTGATTTTCAGGGTTCATAGGCTGAGTTCTGGGCAGTTAAAGATTTGGGTTTGGGGATTTGATAACCCCACCTGAGGTGGTTTGAGTTAGTTGGAAACGACAGTCTTAGTTCAGGGCGCAGAGTTCTGTCATCTCAAAATTTTTGACAGGGACACTCCTTCGATGCGCTTCACTACCTAATATAGGGGCCTTTACAATGAGAATAGGGTTTTGGGGCCCATAATACTATATTCACAATAAGGAACCCCCAAAAAATTATTGGGAATTTTTTCGGCACATAAATTTCACAACGCGGTTACTACACGATTAATGGAACAGAACACACGTTACCGAGGGAACTGAAGTCTCGAAGCAGACCTGTCCTTGCACCGAACGCGGCACCAGGGCTGAAGGCTTCTGGTTTAGGGACTAGGGTTTAGGGATTAGGGTTTGGGGATTAGGGTTTAGGGATTAGGGTTTAGGGATTAGGGTTTAGGGATTAGGGTTTAGGGGTTAGGGATTAGGGATGAGGGTTTAGGGATTAGGGTTTAGGGATTAGGGTTTAGGGGTTAGGGATTAGGGATGAGGGTTTNTAGGGATTAGGGTTTAGGGATTAGGGTTTAGGGGTTAGGGATTAGGGATGAGGGTTTAGGGATTAGGGTTTAGGGATTAGGGTTTAGGGGTTAGGGATTAGGGATGAGGGTTTAGGGATGATTAGACCCCACGCCGGACCCAATCAAGACCCCAAACTCCTACAATTAAGCCCCTACACATGCAACTCTAAACCCCGCAACTCCGAACCAACAACCCGAGACTCCCTGACCCCCAACCACTCTAAAAACGCAAACCCACGACCACCAAACAAACCAAGCAGGGCATCCACATGAAGGGTGGGAGGACCAGCTTCCTTCCCAGACCTCACTGGCTGTCTGCACATTATGTTGGTTTCCGCTTCGGGTTTGGGTTGTCGTGGGTCGATGGTGTTGGGGTTTCGGGTCTGAGGAATTAGGGGGTGCTCGGTTCGGGTTGTGGGCTTGGGGGTTGTGCGCTTGGGTTCGTGGGTGGTTTCGAGCTTTTGGGTTGTGGACGTGGGGCGAAGAGGAAGAATGTTTGAGCGGAGGTTTGCAGGCGTTGCCGGTGTTCCAAGAAGCACTTAACAAGGAGGCCTGAACTACCATGGTCAGGAAATTTTGGGTAGCAGAAAGACAAGACCCTACTCCTGAAACGCCCACAAGCCCCAAACCCTGAATCCCTAAGCCATGCCCTAAATCCTTCACCTCAGCCAAAAATTCCCTTACCCAGCAAACTCTCAGATAAGCCCGGCACCCTTTGCAACGGAGAGGGCGTGAAGAAAGAAGACTACCTCGCAGGGTGGCAGCTTCGGATTTGACTACATAGGACGGTTTAGCGTTTAGGGTTTAAGGTTGAGGGTTTAGGGTTTAGTGGTTGCATTGGTTTCAGACTTCTGAATCTTTAGTTAGAAGCCCTTCCTATCCTTGACATCAGCCTATTAAGGTTAAGTCTTACTGACAACATGGAACCCCCAACTCAATCAAAGCAGGGTCAGGTAAAGACTGGTTTCAACATGAAGTACAAGATTCATCACTAGAGGGTCTGTATATAAGGGTTTAGGGTTTAGGGTTTTATACTACCATTACGGAGTTGGGGACTCATGCTCTTGCTCCATCTCCGCGCAAGACATCATCTTGCCAGTATCTATCTCGTGATCCAGATTGATCGGGACCCCATGCTCTTCAAAGTCAGGGCGGCGCGAGCAGTCCGAGCCTGCGATGAGGCCACGATGTGCGATGAGGCGACGACTTGCAAGCCGGCCTGCTGCTCCTCGTTGAAGGTCCTCAACATCGCATGCAACTGCTGGGCCCTTGGCCCAAGGTTCTCCGCCACAATGTCCGGAAGCCACTGCAAGCAAAGGCCGACCAGCTCCGACCCTGCCGGGATTGCATCTTGTTGTGCGATACTTGTATTTATACCTGATTTGCACTCCGTGCCCAAAACAACTCGCACGGTACCTTTTTCTGGTACTTACCATAAAGTGGTCCAGACCCTCTGCACATTTAAAGCAAGCTTCGATATAGATAGTTGGGACTAGACCCTTCCTAAAACCTAAACCCTACACCCTAAGTAAGAAACACACTGGCACCTTCCGTCGAAATCCATAAAATCCTAAGATCCCACAACCCATGAGTCTTTGAACCATGTCCCAGCCCCTCAGCCCAACGTTGTCAGGGAGGGCACAAACTTATGCGGGCCTTACTAATTAGCATAGGGCTTGGGTGTGGTGTGGACGAAAGCCTGTCGACGTAGAGAAAATGGCTTTGGGGTGCGAGTAGAAATTTAAATTATTGTGATTGCATTAGGGACTATACAGGAATACTATTTCAAATTATATACCTGCCCCCACCACTGACAGGTAAAGATATGCGCAACAATAGAGCCCCCTAGATACTGATCCGCGAATGCCAGCCCAAGCCTAAATCACTATGAAGGCTGGACACCATAAATCTGAACCCTAAACCCTAAACCCTAAGCCCAAAAGCCTCAATGGCCTGAGACCTACAAGCTCCGTAAAGCCCACGCTTCACCCCTGCCTATAGTCTCCATTGTAGTTCCTTTTTGGGGTTACCTTATAGGATCCTTAATATATAATTGGTTAAACCACAAAAAGGAACAACAATGGAGACTATAGGTGGATTCTCCAGGACGACAGCAATGCCTGGTTGTTGAACTGAGATTGACCTTGGCTCAAGCAAAAGCTCACAGAAAAATGCCGAGGTCTGAGAGGTATCATGGTGGTCGGGAGCATGTGATCATTGGGTCCCGTGAGAGTGAGCTGAACGGTTGAAGTCAAAGGTTCGCGGCTTTGTTGCTGCGCTGCCTAGCCCCGCAGCAATCCCAGTTCTGCAGCTGGAGCACCCCGACACAGCTTAGAACACCTGTACCAAAGGCAAGTGCATGAGTCCTACCATCTCGACGCTAACCTGCTAGAACCTGCTGGAACCGTTGTACGCTGCTCCCAAAGAGCATATTCTTGTGTATTTTAGTGTATAATTAGTAGTATGCAGTAAGACATATAAGAATACAGCAGCATACTATTAAAGTATATGATGGTACAGTATGATATGGACTACCATTCTGCTATGTTAGAGAATCCATAGCATAGTATTGTAGACCCGAACACACGTCCGGAGGCAAAGTTCACCAACAAACGCAGACCGGGTATCTCACAGACTGACCGGGATTCTGAGGCTGAAAGATGGTAAGATGCTAGGTCAACACAACTAGCAAGGCTTCAGGGCTTTGGGCTGTTCTGTAAACCTTTGGGGCACAAACATTACCGGAAAATGCTGGTGTGACGGGTTGTGTCTTTGGTGGCATGCTACATGTACTGTATGAAAGAGGGTACTGCATCATTTACCGGCATTTGCTAATCTATGCGACATTTGTTGCTTGAAACCAAACTCCATGAATGGGAAGAATCCTCCGTTTATGTTGGGCTAAAAAACCTCGAGGTTTATGTTACGTGCCACAAAACTAAAACAGGCCAGGCCAAGGTTGCGGGTTCGTGTGTAGGACAGCGCTGAGAAAGTGAAACCGTTGAGCTTGGAGCGACCGCAATGCTGTTTGTAATGTCAACAATCATAAGTGCAAAACCGAAGGACTAAGCCTAAAGTCCCAAAACTGACGGACTAAGCCCAAAGTCCATGGCCGAGACGCAGTAGTTTGGGTCGAAGTTCGTGGCGCATGGGTTGTACCTTCGCGCGCATGGCCTAGTTTCGTCGGATATATTATATTATAGTTACACGTATGCTATACTATAGAATACTTTCACGGGACACTACTACTACTCTCTGGGCGTTGAAGTAACCAGGGAGTAAAGACGTTTATTCCATCAAAAAATTCCCTTTAAGTAACAGGTCCCCCAAAAGTACTAAAGTATGGTACTCCAAAGCCCAGCTCATTACCCGACCCTAAAGTCCCAAATTAAACCCCTAACTTTGAACCCACGGCTCAAACCTGAAGCGGAGGTGCTTTATCATCGACAGTAAACGCAAAATCCACGGGCAATAAGAATCCGAAGCCCTAATCTTAAACCCTAAACCCTGTTGGAGATAGCTTTGCCTATTCGGGCTTGCAGCCACAACCGATTTGCGTGCGGATCGAACCGATAGACAACATCGAATTTACAGGGGTTTAGGGTCTAAGGTTTAGGAGGCGCAAAACCGTGGCCAGCTATCCACAAGCTGGCAGTCTGAACTAGTTGTAAACAAATCCAAAACAGCCAAACAACAAACTTCGAAGCTCTCAGAGATGAATTGTCATGAATACTCTATATTGGCAAGTACTGATGCCAAATAGAAACTCCTCTGGAGGTGGCATGCTGTACGAACCTAACAACCCAATCGCAATGGATAAATACTCAAAGCTGCTTGAAAAAGTGTGAACCCACTATAATACATAGTTGATCTCTCACACACATACATACACACACATACATACACACACACATACATACATACATACATACATACATGCATACACAGACATACATACCTACCTACCGACATACCATAGCATGCCATGCCATGCCGTGCCATGCCATGCCATACCACACCATACATACCGTACATACCAAACATACCCTACATGCACGCATACATGCATACACTCACACATGGATACTTGCGTACATACATACACACACGTACATACATACATACATACATACATACATACATACATACATACATACATACACATGCATGCATGCATACATACATACATACATACACATGCATACATAATTACATACATGCATACATGCATACATACATACATACATGTGTATATATGTCGCTAGCTATAGATACGTACACCTATGCATTTATAATTACTAGCTCTTTTATCCCAGGCCCTGGAATTTGGCCTCCAACACCTTCGCTGCATCTATAGTCTAGACGCTGTAAGACTTACATGTCTAAGGCTTCCGACTTAAGCCAAACGACTTCGGGGGCTGTCCCTACCAATTCCGCATCGCAAACTCAGGAACAGCAATCTTCTTCATCCGCTCAAAAAATCAACAGATCTACTGTTTTCCGGAACTAGGGTCCAGGTATATTCTGTGGCAATTACGTTCTGGAGAGCCCCTCGAATATGTGGGAGAATTGCCCCATCCCATAAGCCTTAATTCTAAAAACTAAACTTTATACTCTCACCAAATCTAACCCCTAAACCCTAAACCCTTCCACTGCGCCAAGGCACAGCAGATATCGCTGCCGGCCAACTGGGGGTCTGACACCCTTCCGCAGGGTAGGATTTCAGGTGCGCGTCGATGCTCTTACAAGTAAGGTCAGTATGATTATATATACTTATGGGGATTATGACTGGTTCTGATTATATGCACCATATAGGTTGTACTAAGTAATTAGACGTACTTCTCATTGTCGGGATTATAAAGGGAGCCGTAGCAGAGTTCGGGGAGGGAGGGTGCTGCAACCCTTGAGCCCGACCCTACGACCTTAACCCCCGAAACTCTACACAGCTCAAAACCCCCCTAGCCGTAAACACCCAAACTGAAGAGTCCTGAAGCATGTACTGTCAAGACTCCAAGGCGAGCAGTATTGCTATACAAGGGTCGGTGTCAACAGAATATGTTAAACCTTACATATCATGAAAGTTTTAAGCTCTATTTTCGGATTGTTACCATAAAGAGACGCCTGTCTAATCATGGTGGCTTGGTCTAACAATGTCGCTAGCACAAATCCAGGTCGCACAAAGAGACTGCCTGGATAGGAGCACGTGCCCCTAAACCCGAAACCCCTAATGTAGGAACCTGATTAAGAAATCTTGGGCCTTTATTAGAGTTCCTTATATGAATCCTGCTATTTTGGGGTTATAGGCCCAGGGTTTCTTAATCAGGTTCCTACATTAAACTCTTCTTCGAATCAGGCCAGGCTATGGCAAAAGTTGTACCCCAGACCCTCCACCCTGCAGGCAAGTTCAGGCGTGCGAAGCCGCAACATATATCATAGGCACATGGGGTTTCAGAGATACCCGACCCCAGTATAGACCTGTCCTTTTCTCTAAACAACACAGACTTCAAACAAGCTACGGTCAACCTAGTTTCAAGCTTATCTTTGCGCAGCGGGTGTAAGAAAACACCGAAGTTAAGAACACACCGAAGTTGAAGAGAAGCTTGTACACACTAGCAAACCACACACGCAAAATGCAAGTTCCTCAAATCAAAAAACGAAACCCTTAAGAACCCCTAACCTGAAAAATCCCTCAAGCAGAGACCCATTCGAAGTATTGGCAGCAAACACAGCTGAACAACCCCTAACCTAAAGAAGCCCTAATCAGAAGTATCTGCAGCCGTAAAGAATTTCGGCCTCTTCAGGGCCAGGTGACGTCAATCCTTGGCACCTTCCCCGAGCTTCGGGCTTCGCGCGGAGTGTTCCAGGGTGCTTTCGGAGAGGTTTAGGGTTTAGGGTTTAGGGGATCTCGGAGGCGAGGTGTTGAGGTTTTTTTCCAGGGTTCGAGATTTGGGGTTTTGGCGAAGACTTAAGGCTTAGGGTTCAGGCCGCTTTAGGGCCCCTTTCGAAACGTCTCTTGGCGCTTAGGTTGAAGATGTTCGGAATCGTTTCACAGGAGTATCAATCAGGACCACCAGGGTTGTTTTGCGTACAGGGTTTACTTGGAGGTTCGTGGGTAGTTATAATGTAGGGTTATAAGTAGGGTAACTATTCTTGAAACCCATACTAGGGGACGTATAACCCCACTTATGACTACTCACGAACCTCGAAGTAGGGTTCATCATGACATAGGAGGTTTTGGGCTACGGTGTTGATGTGGGCCTAGGCCCCAGGAAGGATTCGGATCAAACATAGGGGCCTTACTAATTAGAATAGGGTTTTGGGGCAGGTCATGACAGCTATATGAAAGAACCCTAAGGAATAATCTAGGCCCCCACATTACATGCGAATCGGGGCACAGCTGGAGGTGAATCCGTGTTAGTCCGCGGGCTTTGCGGTTTTATGAGAGAAAGTTTGTCGTTTGGACGTTGATCCCTAAGCGTCCATGTGCCCAAACAGTATGTACTTTGGCCGTGAAGTACCTATAATATAAGGGGACTGTTCTAAGGCCAAAGTACCTCTGAACACATGCTGCTGCTTTCATTCATTCTCAACCTTCGGCTGTGTCCTATAATGGCAACAACCTGCACACAGGATAAAATCCAGCTGTTTGGCGAAGGCCTTCGAGCAATCAGATCGGAGCTGTTACTGCTAAAGAGCTTTCCTAGAGGATACATATGTACTACCTCTGTACCATTATGAGGACGGTCTTTTGAAGTTTCCTTGGCAGTATATACGGACCCCTGGGTTTTCATCCGATCTTCCCTACTCCACTAAAACCCGGACCCCAAAATCCCAAACCGCGGAATCCCGGAGCACAGAGGCCTAAACCATGAACCCACAACACTCCTATCACAGCAACAATGGAACCCTGTGACTGCGCAATCTGGCCAAAGCCTATATACAAAAGCTGCATAAACAAACACACGCAACCCCTGTAAGCCACATCCATGCCTGCTGCTGCCACCAAGGCACGTGTAAACTAGCAAATCTTCCGCATTTGCTGCGGACACCTGCAGAAACGGCATAGCGGACTCAACAAGTAGAATGTAGACAAGGCCTAACAGCCTCTACTTGGAGGATCATGGGTAGTTATAAGTAGGGTTCTAAGTAGGGTAACTAGACTTATAACCCATATTAGGGGACTTATAACCCTACTTACACCTACCCATGAACCGCCAAGTACAGTCTGCAGAAGGCGAATCGTGCGTTTGGGAGTGAGCTTATGCCAGTCAGGGCTTTGAGGTTTGGGGGGGGGGAGGGTTGAAGGTCAGGTAAACCGCGACACGCTAGACCCCAAAACCCTTAAAGGAACGCTATAAACCCGAAACCCTTAAAGGAACCCTAAACCATAAACGCTTTTACCGAAACCCTTAAAGGAACCCTAAACCATAAACGCTTTTAGGAACCCTATTTACCCGAAACCCTTAAAGGAACCCTAAACCATAAACGCTTTCAGGAACCCTATAAACCCGAAACCCTTAAAGGAACCCTAAACCATAAACGCTTTTAGGAACCCTATAAACCCGAAACCCTTAAAGGAACCCTATAAACCCAAAACCTTTTAAAGGAACCCTAAACCCGAAACCCTTAAAGGAACCCTAAACCATAAACCCTTTTAGGAACCCTATAAACCCTAAACCCTTAAAGGAACCCTAAACCATAAACCCTTTTAGGAACCCTATAAACCCTAAACCCTGAAAGGCAGCCTAAACCCTAAACACACGACTGAGGACAACACACCTATCGAGCGGCGCAGGTTCGAAGAGTTCACAGGCTGAACCCTTTCGTTTGTGTTCGCCATACAAAAACCTCCCGAACTCTAGCTACGGCGAAGGGCCGAACCTGAATTAGACTTTAACACCCTACTTAAGCTAGAACTTCAAGAGCCCAAAAAGTTCTAACATCCTAAAGCGCTTACAGAGCCTCGGCACAACCCTAAAACTGTGGTTCAGTGTGAATGCTGGCGAAAGCGCGTTCACCATGGACTCGCAGCGGAACTCCGGAAAGTCCGCAGGAACGTAGTGAAGCAGGAGCACAACGGATCCTGAGGGACCCCAATCAGTAATATAGGGGCCTTTATAAGTAGAATAGGGGTTCTTAAACGGGTTCTATATAAGGGATACTACAAGGGCTCTTTAAGGGAGGGTACTATAATATAGGGGCCTTAATAATTAGAATAGGGTTTTGCGGGCATATTATACTGTAACTATAAAAGAACCCCCAAAAATAGTATGGGCAATAATTTCAGCCCTGACAGTACCCTTTAGTGCTTAGGGTCTGCATGGGTGCTTAGGGTTCAAGGTTTCAAAGGAGTCTTGTGTGGCTAGGGCTTTTTCCAGGTTTAGGGAGTGCCAGGAACAACCCATCTATCTTGCCCATGCAGCTGTTGTGGTCCTTCATGGATTGAACTTAGGATTGCTCATTTTGGGTTGGGTAGGCCGGTGTAGGCTGGATTCGGGGTCGTGGCTGTTTGGAGCTTCCGGTTCAGGATAGCACATTTTGGCGTTAAGGGCTTTGCTTCGGGGCTGCAGCTTCAGGATTTAGGGATTTGGGTTCCTTGCTCAGATTTCCAAGGGCATTAAGTTAATGCTGTTAAGCATGAAACGTGGAAGTTTAAAGCCCCAAGACCAATGGCTTAGGGTTTATGTAGGGTTATGTGACGTCCGAAGACCCAAGACCCTGCACCCTGCAGGACCCAACATTTGCAGCAGATGCCAGATACCATTGCAGACAACACCGCGCACACAGCCCGTGATGCGTGCCGCATATGTTAGGATTCTGTTGCTTCCTCAGGCGCCAGGCGGAAAATCTGACGTGGAGCTGCACAGGGAGAGCGCAGTGTGCTGGCTGTAGGGGCCTTAATAATTCGAACAGGGTTTGGGGGTATATTTTGCTATAGTTATAACAAAGACGGTTTGGGGGCATATTGTACTATAGCTATAGTAAAGAACCCACAATAGTATTGATTTAGGGCCCTATCTTAGGAGATCCACCGGAAAGAGTTTCCCAACGGCCCTGTCGGCCCACGAGTGGGTGGTGGCTGCGGCAGTTCCTCTTCCCAGAGAGCCAAATATCCCTTAATCAAGGAATATAGCTTAAATCAGAATATGAAGCCCCTATTAATTTAGGGTGTATTCCTTAATTAAGGTGCATTGGGCTCTCTGGGTTCCTGCTCGTCCTCCTCCACCCCCAAGGGAGCCTCGACTTTCTGAAGCAAGCCTTTGTCTTCAAGTGCACATACAGTAGAAGCCAGAAAGTTGGAACATCATTATCCTCATGCCCTTAAGGTAAAGTAGAAGGGATTCTAGCATTAATCCTCCTAAACCCATGTTCCAACTTTCTGCGGTTCGCTGCAGGTTATCCGAAATCCCCAAAACAACACAGCTTGGATCTGAAACTACACAAAGCCCGACATCCCTCAAACCCAAAAGCCCCCGGAAGCCTTGAATCTCGTACCCTGGGCGCTCTAAGCCATAGATTCACGACGCAAAGCCTCAAGCCCTAAAGCCCGAATTAGCCCCAAACAAGCATCAATTCCCCCGAACTCTCAAGCCCTAATACAGTAAACCCTTAAGCCCCAAGCCCTATAAACCCTAAACCCTGAACCCTGTCCACAAACCCTATGAGCTCTGTAAGGCCCCCTACCCTAAGCCGGAAACCCTTAATCCCTAAACCCCTACACATCCTTAAGTAACCCTGGATCCCCAAACCCTATACTATAAGCCCTTCCCTAAACCCTTAAACATCCTTCAACCCTGAATCCCCAAAACCAAAAAGCCCCTTCCCCGAGAGCCCAATACCCCTTAATTAAGGGATGTACCGTAGATTATTAGGGGCTTCATATGATGATTTAAGCTATATTCCTTGATTAAAGGGTATTGGGCTCTCTGGGAAGCCCTTTACCATAGGTAACGTTCGAAGCGAAGCTTCGCTCGCCAGTGCCCAGACAGCAGGGCCGGCGGTGCAGAAAGTCGCGACCCAGAAAGACGAGGCCTTCCTTCGTGGCGCTTTTGGGGTTTAGGGTTTAAGGTTTAGGGTTTAAGGGTTTAGGGGTTTAGGGTTTAAGGGTATGAGGTTTAGGGTTTAGGGCTTAAGGTTTAGGGTTGAGGGCGCTTTCGGGGTTTAAGGGTGTGCGGCTTGTATAAGGCTCATAGGGAGGCCGTCCTGCGTTTGTTGTTTTGTGGTTTAGGGTTTACAGCTTATAGGGTTTAGGGTTTATGGGTTTTTGGCTTTAATTTATAGGCTTGACGTTTGGCTGGGTTGCATTGTATCTTTCTTGAACGGTTCTATCAGGTTCCTCTGAGGATGCCAAAGGCCCCGAATCGCACACCACAGAGACCTCAAACAGTCTAGTTAAGCCTTCACCACAAGACCCGCCATCATAACTATCGCCTTCTTTCGGTTTTGCTCCTGCTTATTAAATTACCAGCTAAAAAAGGGCCAACTAGTTTTTAGGGCAAAGGTAATCGAGAGTTCAGTCCAGGCATCTCCGGTAGGTGCAAAGAGCTCGATGGTGTGCTTCACCTCGGGACAGGGCTAGGGCTGTAGGGCTTAAAGTCCAAAACCCAACCCAGAAAAGGATTCTGGGTTCTTTATGTGCAAACGGTCCAAGTCCAAGTCTAATCGAACGGCAAGCTGGACCCCGAACAGTCAACACTAAGTCCCAAACTTAAACACTCAGCCCCTAACCCTAGACCCTACCTTGCCGAAACAGCAAACAGCAAGTTACTAAACTCCATTGAAACCCTACGCCCTAACCTGTAGACACCATCAAGTAGGTTTGAGTTGGCTCGGGACAGCTTTGCGCCCCGCAGGAAGGTAGGTTTACAATAGCCCGGTATAGCAGTCGGGATACTGAGTTGAAATAGTACCCACTTCTAGTCCCTATAAATGTAGCACAAGATTCCCGAATTCATAATCTAATGATCAAGGCACCTGTTGTACGTAGGAGCTCTTCATTAACCCAAAACGAGCGGCTTGCGCATCGGTACTCGGTGTCGTTGGAGGGCGAAGCAGCTGCAGAGGCCAAGAGGCACCTGGATCTCTTGGAGAGTGTACTTGGAGGTTCATGAGGAGTTATAAGTGGGCTTTTAAGTCCCCTAATATAGGGGTTATAAGTATAGTTACCCTACTTATAACCCTACTTATAACTACCCATGAACCTCCAAGTGGGTTCGTGACTATAAAATATAATAAGGATGTATTAGTTAAGAGTCGGGGGCTTGAAGCGGTTAGACAAGGGTGCGTGGCTTGAACGGGTGTAATTTTAGGGACTAGAGCTTCGAGGGTTATTGGCTTTAAGGGTTGAGTTTAGGGCTTGGGGCTTCGAGTGTTTAGTTTAGGAGTTCAGAGTTGTGAGCGGTATTCAAAGTTTACGGGTTTCGGAGACTCCAATACCCCAGCAAATGAAACTCTAAAACCGTAATGACAAAATGCTTACACCCCAACCCTCCACCGCCAAACCAACGATGCCAGTAGTAACTCAAGGCACATTCCTTTCTTTGGTGGTTTGGGAGTCTCTGGCACAGAGGGAGCTGGACGTAGGGTTAGGGTTAGAGTTCAGGGTTTTAGCGTTTCGAAAACAATTCTTTCTAAAACCAAATTTATAGGTTTAATGTTGACTGTGAGACCCTCATAAATTAACATTCCTTACCCAGTACCAACCCCTCCCCCTTGATAAGACCGTAGTTTGCTGATCCTCAAAGGGTGTGGGTGTCCAGGGGCCTGCATGCCTACTCAGCTGCGAAGTTTATAGGTTGAGGGTTTTGCGGCTGCTCAGTGCCTATTCAGGTGCTAAGTTAGGGTTGCGGGTTTTGCGGTTGCAATGGGCTCTGAAACTCATGCTAGCGGCCAACTTAACTAAACCCGAAACCATAAATCCTGAAATTTCAGCGTTACATGGACCCTTAGGGCTACTGCTTAAGGGGCTACAGACAGCAATCATAATAACGAGCCCTCAGTATGTAGGTTGCTTAGTCAGTGTTGAGGTAAGCACTACGGACTCAAAGTCTAAAGCTTGTGGTCAGAGTATTCACCCTCCGACTGACACAGAACCGGATGAGGACCCACTATTAGGTGTCACAGTTTAGCGCTGTGCTCTTGCGAGTTTGAAGTCCATGTTTGGGGACCCTAAACACTAAACCCTAAACCCGGCGAAAAAACGCCCTGCTCCTTGCTGGCCATGCCGCTGTTCGCTCCCCTTTCGGTGCTGTCAAGCCTTGGGCTTAGGATGGTTTAGGGGTTTGCGTTGACCTTAACCCTGCATCAAAAAATCCCGAACCCTAACCCTAAACCCTAAAAGCACCGAGCCTAACCCTGAGCTTGCACTCTATCGACTATATCCTAAAGCTGCCCTTCGATCCCAAAAACTGCCGGGACCTTTGGCCTTCTCACGATTTCGGGGTCGTTAGACTTTAGATTAGAGGCCTTGAAGCTCTGGTTTCGACAAAGGTGCAACCGCAAATTTTTTCGCTGCATGACACGCCAGCCCCCAAACAAGCTTACTTACGTCTGCTTAAACCTCATCTCTAGAAGCTTAAACCTAAACCCTAAACCCGCCAACCTGAACCCTAAACCCCAAACCCTAAAACCCTAAAACCCAAACCCCAACCCAAGACAGATCGATCGTAGGGAGCCGGCACCAGCGTAATAGATACATCGTTGAGAATCTGATCTCGATGCGGGGCCAGCTCCTAAGCTTAGGAGCTCACTTTACATTTACGCACATGGTTACATACATGCACACACATATATATATAGAGAGAGATACCGATATACATATACATGTACATCTACAAATACATGTACATATAAAAAGAAGATAGAAATATTAATATAAAGATAGCGGCAGAAATAGAGGACTGTATACCATACACTATACACTATACACTATACACTATGCACTATGCACTACACACTACACACTATACATTATACACTACCAGGATCATCTGTTCGACGTGTTTTGCGTTCTAGGGACCAGAAACAGGTCAGTTAGCATAGGATACAGCAAAACATGTCATTTAATCCTATATATCGATCGATATATGTTAAGGAGNGGTGCTCGGGTGCCGGGTTTAGAGATACGACGCCTTGGACCCTACAACCACATAACATATATGGTTTCGGGGTATTGATTCGGAAATATACCTCATACAAGCCCGGTAACCCCAAGCCCTGAATCCCCGCAAGGCATGATCCTCAACATTGAATCCGTCGAGCCCCTCCAAAACCCAAACCATAAACTCAACAACCCAAAACTCAGACCCCTAAAACCCAAACCCCAAACCCTCAACGGCCAAGGCCTCGAAGCATGCCAGGGCATCGATGGTGGCTNCAAAACTCAGACCCCTAAAACCCAAACCCCAAACCCTCAACGGCCAAGGCCTCGAAGCATGCCAGGGCATCGATGGTGGCTTTCCGAAACCCTAAACCCTAAACCATAAACCCTAAACCCTAAACCTTTGGGGGGTTCGGGCTTAAGAGCCTTTCAGGAGTTTGTTGTTCAGCCCTCGGCCCCTGCAGACGCCTCTCATTTTGCCAGCACTGCTCAAGTGTCGGAGTCGGAA
>BGNK01003550.1:1405-14283 GCA_003297005.1 Symbiodinium sp. clade A Y106
GCTTTTAGCCTAGTCTGGCAGCTATAGCACCTTTTGGCAGCCGCAGGGCACTGGATTGGCCAGCAACGCGTACGACTTCCGGCTTCGTTTCTGGGACCGTTTTCTGGGCAGCTTTCTTACTGCCAGCCGTAGCAAGGTCACCAGTTTACGGGCCGCGCTGCGGGCCGAGTTTTGGAGCCACAGAAACTCCACTTTTTGGGAACCACAATGTCGGCCCCAATCATTTGAATCACTTGTTGNACCGGGTCCCACTAAGTACGTATCGGGACACGTGCAAGGCTGGTGGTTTTGAGGGCGCGATTTTGGGTCCAGAAAATGGTCATGCTTCCGGCTTCAACATAGCGTGCCTCCATAGTAGGATCCGTATTATAAGGACGCCCAAATAAGGTACCCCTAATTTTCGGAAACTCCCATATAGGGTTTTGTTTTAAGGATTCCGGCTTTGGGTTTTCAACCGTAGACGCTAAAACCCAAAACTGCCCTAAACCCGGAATCCCTATTAAAGCCCCGTCAATCGTGGGCCAGAAGCTATAAGCAACATCCTTAATTAAGGGATATTGGAGTTCCCTAAACCCCAGATCCTATAGATCCCTTATAGGAACCCTTATAGATCCCTTTAAAAGGCTATGCTTGGCAACACCCACAATCATTCCAGTTTAGGGTTTACCTGGGGGTCCTGTGCACTGAATATGAAAACCTGCGCAGGTCATTACTTCCCAGACCCCCGGGAGGATCTAGAAAGTAGATCCCCTAATTTCACCTAATTTGGGGCCCTATACTACTAAGGGTACTTTATAGGAACCCCATTAAGGGACCGGGGTCTGGGTTAGGGGCTGAGTATCCTAAGCCCCCAAAAAATGAAAGTTAGCCTTTTCAACTATGGTAGGAATATAGAAACCCCAAAAGGTTAAAGGTTACCTACTCAGCCAGAGGGTCCGAGTACTCAAATAGTAGGGTTTTAGGTCACAAAATGCATACTCTGAATGGTTTTTAGACTTTGAAACCCTACTATTTGGGTACCTGGACCCTGAGGGTCAGCCACTAAGATTATGCCCCCCAACCCAGGTCCCCAAACCTCAGCAAACACCGTATCTAAATCCGAACATCCGGAATTCCTAAACCCTTCGGGTTCAATACGGCCAGAATACATAAACTAGGGCCTGGGGTTTTGGAGGGCTTAATGCGATGACTATATTCATGATCCGGGTGCTCTGAGAAACGGTATTACTAATTCTTCAAGCCCCACACACACCGTATAAACAAGCCCAGAAAATCCAGAAAAGGACCCTATAAAAGCCGACAGTCCAATCTCAAAACCTAGATCACAAGTCCAGGAAAAGATTTAGACAACATATCGAACAATAAGGATACTAGGCTTAGTGTTAAGGACCCCGGCTTTGGAGAACTTAGGCCTCACCCAGTCTATAGAGCACATTGTTGCAGGCTCCTGCACGAGAACACTGCATGCTGACTTTGTCATGTTGAGAGCCTGCGATGCACGAGGAAGCTGCCTATTTGCGTGTGCAAGAAGAGCCTCGATCGTACTCTCGATTCACTTCAAACCGAGGAGCCTTTTTATTCGCATCTTGGTCAACATCCGTATGTCATCGCTTTGTGGCAGAAATCTGATTGACTCTATTGCGATGATCGTAAAACCCACATGAACTGCCTGCATACGGAACACAAAGCTACGTGAACCACCGTTTCCATTCTGGTGGAAAACGTGCCTTCCTCTTCCCCATGCCTTCCGTACCGGCATGAGCGCCGGTTCCGGCCGTACTGCAGCGTCGGGGTCCCCAGTCCACAAGTCATAGAGACGATGTGCGCAGCTGCACCTGTTATTCCCAGCAGGATGTTAGTCCCTATCGCAGCACACCCGAGGGAGATTGCACTTTGGTTCGGGTATCGCTCTATGTCCAACATTCACATTTACGGCTTTAGGGTTTTAGGCTTTTCGAGTTTTGGGCTTTGGGAATATCGGGTTCAGGGGTTTAGGGGTTTGTTAGGGTTGAGGGGTTGAGAGTAGGGGACCTAAACCCTAAAAATCCTAACACCTAAACCTTAAACCCGAAACGTTAAACTTTAAACCTTAAACGCTGAACCAAACCCTAAACCCTAAAAACCCTAAACCCTAAACCCTGAAAGGGCTTAGGATACAAGGCCTGGACGATGAGCTCGTGGGCTCCAGGGACGATCGTCTCGAAGCTGGCGGATTGGTAGATGCCGAGCATCTTAGCCCTGGCTTTAAGGGTTCCATTTAAAGGGGTCTGTAAGGCTGTAAGGGTTACCTTACTACTCCAATAAGCCACAGAAATAGAAGCTTAAACTCTCCGATTCCTACTAAACTACAAGAACCCAAAAAGTTTAAAGGTTGGGTATTGGGGATCTAAGTTACTATGGGGGTCACCAAAAGGTTTGGGGTTTATTAAGGCCCCTTTTAAGAGAGCCAGAAGTACTACCTAGGACTGGCATGCAGCTTGAAAGGGGCTTAAGGTTTGGGTTATTATACTATAATTAGAATATAAGGAACCCACCAAAATAGTATAGGTATCCATTTAGGCCCCTAAATTAATGCTTAGGTTAACGGGTTCAGGACTTGTATAGGTGCAGTCAATATTTAGAAATCCTACAAAACCCTACAAAGTACGTCAGTCATAGTCCCTAAGGGTCCATGTACCCTACATCTGAAACCTGCCTAGTATGGGTCAAGGGTTGAGAGCTCGTATATTGTGAAAGAGTAATGCATGGACTCTTTGGGGATAGTGCTACAAAAGTATTCAGAGCCTAAACCTACCTAAACCCTAAATCTATCCTAGCTTGAAAGCCTAAATGAATGACCTTAACCCGGTTTCCAACTTTATGGGGTTCACTGTAGAATTACCAAACAAACGTATGTCATACTCTGCCACCATGTGGTTCAGACAAACCCTCAACCCAAGCCCAGAGGGTCCAAGTACCCAAACAGTGGGGTTTTCGGTTCCAAAAGCCATACTCTAAATGGTTTTTGGACCTTGAAACCCTACTATTTGGGTACTTGGACCCTTGGGGAATGGCCTAAACCCTGATCCCTGTGGGAAGGATGCAATCTAATTTAAGTTACCACAATAAAGAAACCCTTGGCCCTACTATTTACAATAGATTATGGTAAATTAAAGTACACCCCCAACAAGAACCCAGCATCCCCTTTTTAGAAGAAGACTCAAAAGGTGGGATGAAGGTAGGTAGGATTAAGGATCCGTGGAATAAGGACTCTTATTTGTGGATTACAACACCTGCCCCTAAACCCTAAACTCATCCCACCCTTAACCCTAAACCCTAGACTCATCCCACCCATGGAGCCCTTTGAAGGATGCCGGGATGGCGGCGAATTCGACTTGATGCGCGTCGCCTCTCCCGCGGCCCCCGGGCTTCGTGTGCTATGCAGCGGGGCTTCGGATTCTACATAGGGTTTAGAGTAATTAGGATTTAGGGTTTAGGGGTTTAGGGTTACTAGGGTTTAGGGTTTAGGGGTTTAGGGTAATTAGGGTTTAGGGCATTCAGGTTTAGGGGTTCATTCACGGTTAAGGGCTTACCCAACAAGCTGGAAATGACCCTAAACGGTCGTAAACATATCCTAAACACTAAACCCCAAAACCCTAAGACCCTAAACCCTAAAACCCCCTAAACCCTAAAGCCCTCAACCCTGAAACCCTAAAACCCTCTAAACCCAAACACCCTAAGACCCTAAGACCCTGAACTCTAAACCCTACAACCCTCAACCCTGAAAACCCCCTAAAGCCTAAACCGTGTGTATCAGGGCTCCACTTCCTTCATGATTTGCCGATTTTTGAGCAGGCGATAGGGTTCAGGGTTTGGGGTAATGTAGGAAACCTGATTAAGAAACCTTGGGCCATTTTTTGGGGCTCCTTATATGAATCCTACTATTTTGGAGTTATAGGCCCAGGGTTTCTTAATCAGGTTCCTACATTATACGGTTTGGGATTTAGAGTTTAAGGTTTTCGGGTCTTAGGGTATAGGGGTTTAGGGGATATTAGGGTTTAGGGTTGTGCACTGCTCCAAATGGGCCATAATTAAGCAACATACTGCTGATGGACAAAATCCTGCATTACCCATTATAAGGAATATACCATAATTCCCATAGTTTAGGGTCCTTAAGGTCATGCAGGATTTTGTCCATCAACAGTAAGTCGGATTAAGAACCCCTCTGTAATTTAGAGAATCTTGCTTGATTCAGTCGACGGGCTGCGCTGCCCGTGGCTCTTCCAATCCCTGACTCAGTCAACTCGGGACACGGTGGAACCACCTCCGATCCATGTCGTCCCAGCTTGTCTACTAGACCCAAGAGTAAGCCAGGAATAAAAAGGATGCCCTTTTTGGCTTAAAGGGAGTTATAAGAGAACCCAAACCCTAAAAAATGGAATAAGGGCTTGCTCTGGGTCCTAGTGTATCCAGCTGCGCTGCTGCTGAAAGATGGTCATACGTAAACCCTAACCCTAAGGGTCCAGGTACCCAAGTAGTAGGGTTTCAAGGTCCAAAAACCATTCAGAGTATGGACTTTGGGACCTAAAGCCCTACTATTTAAACCCGTCAACAGAGACGATTTTGCGGGCCAGACTCCCCCGTAGTTGGTCTTGGCCAACAGAGCCACAGTTAATGGTGAGAAACCTTTCCCTGGGAGCACCTAATTCCATCATGGTAGTATATATGGATCCTCTGGGCGAGTTTGCACTAATCACATACCCTCCCACGTTCTAGCGTGCATGACGACTGTCCAACGCCCATGCGCACAATTAATGTAGGAACCCGATTAAGAAACCCTGGCCCTATAACTCCAAAACATTACAATTCATATAAGGAACCCTAATAAAGGCCCAAGGTTTCTTGATCAGGTTCCTACATTACTGAGTCCTTGAGGACATACCAACTACTTAGACAAACTTTGGGTTGACCATGTTTTACCCCTAAGCCCTAAACCAGTTGCAGAGAGGCCCGAGGCTAGTCGCATATGCGCATATATATGTCTATACACACAAACATATACACATAATCATGTATATTTGCATATAACAAAATAAATACATGAGCAAATAAACATATATATATATATACTTTATACACATATGTATATGCACACACTATCAGAGATAAGTATGAATATATGATGCCTTTCAGGCTTCAAGGCATTGAGCTTATAGAATTTGGAGTTTAAGATTCATATTAGGGGCGTTGCTGGGTGTGGATTATCGTTGATGTGTACTGAGTGCACGCATCGGGAGTAACAAAACCGACACCAGATAGCCAATTCAAACTCAACTCTAACACATGCTCTTGTGATCGGTGATCTCCGAAAAACAGGTGTGTATGTCTATAAATAAATAAATAAATATATATATATATATATTTATATTTATATTTATGGGTATCATCGTGTATACCGTATGTATATATATATACACTTATATATACATACATACTCGTATATATATAGATGTACATACATACATACATATATATATATATGTATATGTATGTAAACACATGTACATATACATACATACAGAAGATCTACACATTTGCATCAGAACGGAGCAACAGCTTCACAAACCGCCCTTGAACCTACTTGTCCCGTACCTAAGGGAACTCAAGGGTTTAGGGTTTAGGATTTTAGGGTTTAGGGTTTAGGGTTTCGGGTAACCTTTCGGAGAGAACTCAACCCGGAGGAATAGTAGGGTTTTCGGTTCCAAAAACCATACTCTAAACGGGTTTAGGACCCTGAAACCCTACTATTTGGGTACTTGGACCCTTAGGGCAAGGGTAACGTTTCGGAGGGAACGGAAGGTTGACCTTTGGGATTAGATAGGGTCAGATAGGGATTATAGGGGGGTTGTAGTGTCCCAATGAGGTTAAACGGTTCAAGGTTACCTACTCTACTACTAGGTAAACCCTGCATGCTGGAATGTAAGCTAGGAATGATACTATAATGTAATCTTAGTTGCTGAGTTCAGAAGGCCCAAAAAGTGTACACTTTGATTTTTAGAGTGGGTAATATTATCCCCAAAAGTGTAAAGTGTATCCACTCAGCTACTAAGTAATTACCATAGTTATTGTACTGTGATACAAACACAAAATCGAACAAGCAAATACATACGTAAATACATGTAAGAATGTATAGTTATATATGTACAACTATATACATATGTACTACTACAGTATACTAGACCCAAGAGTAACCTGGGAATAAAAGGGGTGCCCTTTTTGGTTTAAATGGGGTTATAAGGGAATCTAAACCCTAAAACATGGAATAAGGGCCTACTCTGGGTCCGAGTATATACGATACTATGAACCCTGCCTGCGTTTGGAGAACCTCCGCGCCCAGACGGAGCTTGAAGTAAATCTCCGAACAATCTGACGGAAGGGATGCGAAATACAAATAACTATTCCCTCAGGGGTTTAGGGGTTGAGGGATAGGGTTTAGGGTTGTGTTAACAGAACCCTGAGGGTCCAAGTACCCAAATAGTCGGGTTTCAAGGTCCAAAAACCACTCAGAGTATGGATTCTGGGGCTTAAGACACTGCTATTTGGGTACTTGGACCCTCTGGGATAGTCTCCATTGCAGTTCCTTTTTTGGGGGGGTTACCTTATGGCAGCCTAACTATGAGAAAAAGTCTAAGACCCAAACCCTAAACCCTGAACCCTAAACCCCACAACACATGAACTGCAATGGAGGCTACAGTAAACCCCATAAAGTTGGAAACCGGATTAAGGCCAAATAGTGCTGGGCTTCCTTATACATTACTTTTAAGGATTGAGGCTATTGGGTTTCCAACTTTTAGGCTTCTACTGTATGTCCTGTCAGGCTTCGAGGAAGCTCTTGGGTTTAGGAGTAGGCTTAGGGTTTAGGGTTTAGGAGTAGGCTTATAGGGGTTAGGGTTTAGGGTTAGGGTTTAGGGTTTAGGGTTTAGGCCTCGATCAGTATCATGGGGCCGTAAATTTGAGTGCGGCTAGGCTTGATCGATGCCTTAAAGACTCTTCAGATGGTCATCGACCAACCCAAAGCACAGGAAAGAAGGACAGCCAGAATCAATAATGCTTACCCAAGGGTCCTACGTATCTACGTAATTAATAATAGTAGAATGTCGGGTCTCTACAGAAGGAACTACTATTATGTTTGGGTAAGTATCTCACCATATAGGTGCTTAGGACCCTTGGGGTTACTTGGAGGGTCGGGGAATTAGTAACTAGTTATTTTAGAGACTTGCACGCATCATGGCCCTAATTAGGGTCCCTAATAGGGTACTTAAAAGTCTACTTACTACCTACTTACTAAGTCCCCAGACCCTGCAAGTATTGTACTACTACTGCGAGCGAGGGTTCCGAGTTCAGGGTCCCCTTGGCACGGTCCAAGTACCACAAACACCACAACCGAGAGGGTCCAAGTAACCAAATAGTAGGGTTCCCAAAATCCATACTCTGAATGGTTTTTGGACCCAAAACCCTATTTGGATACTTGGATGGCAAGGATCTACCTGTAGTTCCTCTTATTGGTTAAACTGTTTTTAATTTATGCTTAGGATCCTATGAGGTAACCCAAAAAAGAACTGCAACAGAGACTTTCGGTAGAACCGACAAGCCGGATTGATTCTGTGATCGAGCGCAGTGCGTGGGCGGAGGATGAAAAATGTTTAGGTTTAGGGCGTCAAGCTTTACCCCAAGGTTCCAATGGAGGAGGCTTCGTCATAAGTTCGACAGGTCGCTTCTGCCAAGTCCTCTAGGATTGCAAGGCACGAGGATGCGGATGCCGTGACGTTGCTCTCTTAAACCGTCAGCCCTGCGCTGTACCTCCTGTGGCCCTAGAGGAGCCCTTGAATCCCTAAACCCCGCACCCTGAACGGAATCTGTAGAGGAGAGGTCTACGTCATGCCCGGATGCTGTTCAGCCAGGCCACCCAAGTGGAAGTCCAGGCGTGTGAATGTACCTCGCTTCAAGGTGACATTGGACCAAGAGTTTAGGGCCCAGGGTTTTGATTTATTAGGATTAGCATAGTATTGTCCTAACAAGAAAACGATACAGTAACAGACTCAAACAGAACTATCTTGGAGGGTCCGCGTAAGGCTCAGAGTGAACCAGGACCCCCCACAAATACACTCGAATAAAGCCCTTATGGTCCCTGCCAGCAGGTATTTAGTAAAAGGACGTTTACCAGTTACTCCGATCCCTAGCCCTAAGGGTCCATGTACCCAAATGGTATATACTTTGGCCCTAAAGTACCTATATAGGGACTACTTTAAGGCCAATGTATATACTGTATGAGTACATGGACCCTCAGGGTAGGTCAAACCCGGAACTCTACACCCCGAACCTAAGGCCCTGAACTGAACCCTCTGAGACCCTTTTCCTAGGCCCCTGCACCCTGAACATGCTCCAGCCGGCACTTCAATATGGGGGTCTGAGCGATTGTAATATCTACGGTTTTGTCATCCAATATAATTTCTAGTTACCCTGAAACATGAAAGCATATTCAGGCTTCCATATTAAGCCCAGGTGCAAAGCGTGAGAGTGACGAAGACCGTGTTTGTCGTCCACAAGTTCTCAACCTCGGCGAACTTCTCAACTTTGGATGTTGAGGGTTTAAGGCTACGGATTGAAAGCTTAGGGGGAGGGTTGTTAGGGAGCTGACAAACACTACACTAAATACGAATCGTTAGAACCTGAGGGTAAGGGGTCCAACACCATAAACCCTAGTGTAGGCGGGGTGGCCGGTGGGTATATGATTGACGGGCACTTTAGACTAAACCCTTAGCTCAGAAGTTCAGGGCGCAGGGCCTAAGGATCTGGAAAGCAGACCCAGCAATGTGAACCTGCACGCTACTAAGGGCTAAAGGGTATTTCAAAGGAAACCTATCAAGGGATCTGGTTCCTAAGTCCTCCGAAAGAGGTCTGGGAAAAGACCTGGTTATCCACATCCCAAAGCCCTTATTGCAGAACCTCTTTGGAGAACTCGTGACATCCTTGTTAAGCACCCAATCAGAATGACCTTCGCATTAGGTCACTGGGTAGTTTGGACAGAAAGAGCATGAAAAGACCCAAATATAGATACCCTTATAGAACCTTTGAAGCATCCCCTAACTGGTACCCAGCCCCCGGGAGGATCCAAAAAATAGAGGCCTGAAGTAGGATACTATACATTCCCCCGTAGTAGTATAGGTTCCAAAGCATTGCTTTATATTTTAGATCCACCCGGGATGCTACTTTGGAAGGGGGACTGTAAGTAGCTTTTCTAAAGAGAAATAAGTACCCTAATAGGGGCTTTAACTCGGGTTATGATACTTTTTAATCTAGAAAACTTTGAATTTATCTACGTACCCACGCCCTCCGGGTGGCATTAGCCTGCAATTCTGTCTCTGAGGACATCGACAGCCACTACTTGACAATCTCCGCGGTGTCGAAGGTGTCCGCGAGTTTCTCATACACTTCACGCAGACCGGAAAAGCTAGCTGGCCAATCGAGTCCGCAGCTTCATCTTGGCAGTGGTCACACCTGCCTCTTCGAGGGAAGAAGCCACCCTGCCTCCAAGGAATGTTGTGCAACGGACAATGTTGCCAAGGTCCTTGGAAGAATGCCACAAGCTCGGCACTGGGTGAATTACCTGCGCCAGCTATGATCCACGGCGGCAAATTCATCTGCTGTGCCACTGTGGTCAGGGGTTAAAGGTTCGCGATAATCTCAATGATTGTTCCCAAGCCGATGTTCTCCTCCTTAATCCTTTTGACGACTTAGAAGAAATCCAAGGTCGGTCCGTCCGGGCCTAAAACCCCTAAAAGCCCTCTCCTACATGTTGGGTACTTAGAACCCTTATTAGCCCACGCCCATGAAATGTTCCAGAAGTAGATCTCCCAGAAAATACGGTGGTATCGGTATATGACAGCAAAGATCCTTTAAAATCCCTCAGAGAGCACGCCTCTGAAATGTAGTCGTAAAGGATCCAACTTATGGCTTCTTCTTTCTACTTTCTGGATCCTCACCAAGCTTCAACCCAGACCGCCGGGAGCATCCAAAGAGTAAAGCCCTTAAGGGGTTCCTCCAAAGTATCCTCTGCAAGTATGGGGTCCCAAATCCACAAATTAGTGGATCTACTGTTTAGCGGTCTAGGATCCTTAAACCCCAAACTCCTGGGAGGGTGGACGGTTTTCCCAGACCCGAGCCTTCCCTACTTTATGGGAACCAGGGATATATCCTAAACCCGATAAACCCTCAATGCCTTATAAGCCCTAGACGCCCTAAGATCCTAACCACCGCCCCACATTAGGGAATTCGCAGTCACCGTGCCCAAGCAGATGCTAAGAGGCGCGCGGCGAACTCATTACCATCCTCGGTTATTAAGGTTTAGGGCCCGAAGGCTCCATGTACCCTTATAGTATATACTTAGGCCTTGAAGTACCTATAGAGGCACCCCTTTAAGGCTTAAGTATGTACTATAAAGGTACATGGAGCCTTTGGGGGGCTTTAGAGCCTTTCGGGGCCTCCAGGGTTTAGGGTTTAGGGGCTTTCCCAGACCCCCGGGAGATCTAAAAAAGTAGATCCCCTAATTTGGGGCCCTAGCTACTAAAGCGTACTTTATAGGAACCCCCATAAGGGATCTACTTTTTGGATCCTCCCGGGGGTCTGGGTTAGGGTTTTCAGGGTTTAAAGTTTAGGGAGTTTAGGGTTTTCGGGTTTAGGGCCTGGGGTTTACGAAACAGGGCTTGAGGGTTTTGGGCTTGAGGCATGGGCTTTAGGGTGGTGGTCCATGTAACAGTGTACCCATCCATTTATACTGTGCTCCTAAAGATGCTCTTGGAGGGTCGGTGACGTAGAAATAGTAAGTATAGACTTATACGTACCTTAGACGGGTCTTTGATTGGCGTTATGATGCTTATCAGCCTGTCAGATGGCTACTTACTCTGTCCCCCGACCCTCCAAATTTGATCTGCACTTGGGAATTGAAGTTTTTCCGAGGCAGGAAACTCTTGGCCCCGTGTGTCCGGGACCCTTTTGACAGAAGTTCGTCCTTGGACCCACAGGTAACCCAGGAATATAAAGAGTTTTGGTTTTGAAGGGGGTTGTGTGGGAACCTAAACCCTAAACAAAGGGAATAAGGGCTTACTCTGGGTCCTAGCATCGGAATGGGATCTTCTGCTGGAGCGGCTGAGTGCTTCGGGTTCATGTGGGCCTGATCAGGTCTTGGCTGACTTCTGAAACCCTCCTAAAAGTTAAACTTTTAGCCTCCTTCTTATATTTCATATAGAAGCCCAAAAAGTTAAAGTTCTAAGAGCTAATCAGAAGAACCCCAAGAGGTTGTGTACTCCCACTACAAGCAGGCAGCCGTTACGCAGTCAGACGGCAAGCGAAGTCTTTTGACTCCGCGCAATTACGGCAGGCGGTCCCGCATCCAAGGCCACTCTTCAGACGTGGCGCCACTAAGCAGGTTCAATCTGGCCGACAAAAAAGCATCCTCTGAACGGTACTTGGTAATGTAGGACCCTTATTAAGAAACCCTGGGCCTATAACCCCAAAATAGTGGGATTCATATAAGGCCCCCTAAGAAAGGCCCAAGGTTTCTTAATCAGGTTCCTACATTACCTAAAACACTAATCGTTGAGGACTTGGACTTGTCAGGAAGTCGTTTCATAATCAGGGCCTATGGCTTATAGTATAGGGGCCTTAAAAGGGTTTGGGGGCCCATTGTACCATAAACCCAAAATAGTATTGGTAATTATTAAGGCCCCTATATTATTCGCTTCATAATCAGGGCTTACAAGCCCGAAACCCTGACCCCTAAACCCTAAACCCCTATAAGCCCCGATCTCCAATGGAGAAGTTCCATTTTCTGAAAGCCGTTCCAGGGGGCTGGTCAAAGGCTCCTATTAGAGAATCCTCTTTGGGGATCCTATCGGCTTTCGGCGGTTTAGGGTTTCTAGTCATGGTTGGGATAGGCGGGATAGGATTTAAAATTTGCATATTTATTCCTAATTGGGTTTAAGTAAACATACACATGTAAAATGTTACCCAACTATGACGAAGGTTAAGGGTTTAGGATTCACGGCCTTTCCAGATCGAGGGCTTGAGAGTTTGGGGTTCAAGGGACTAGGGTTTGTGCATTCAGGGTTTGGGGCTTCGTGTTTGAAGGGTTTAGGGTGTGCATTCAGGGTTTGGGGCGGGTCTTCCCTGTTTGAAAGCCAGGGGTAAATGGTCCGGAAGGCTGTAAAGGCCCTAAAGCTTCATGTACCTAAACCCTAAGCCCTAAGCCCTAAACCCTAGAACCCTAAAAAAAAGCATAACAACCAGACCCTGAACCCGAGACTCCAGAATCCTAACTCCTGGACCCTAAACTGCTTTCCAAGATTCCAGGTTTCTCTCGCCCTCCTGCCAGACTGGGTTTTTGTTATAAGGAACCATCATAAGGAACCTATATTACTGTAAGTCCTTATGATGGCAGCTCATGTTAAGCTCCTGAACATGGGGATATCGTTTTTCTTGCACTAAGGGGGCCCGGGCCCCTGGTTCCGGGTCCCGGGTTCCGGTCCCGGGTCCCGGTTTTGGGTTGCGGGTTCCGGGTCTCTGCAGGAACTAGATCCATGAAGATTGCCGATGATGTTTCGTAGCTGCGTGCTGCTGGACCAGTGGCTGCAAGGAACTGTTCAGGAACATGCGCATGCTGCTTCTTAGAACTCGGCATACCGACTGCGAGCTGCCGACTGCAAGCCAGAAAGCCGTCGGCGGGTTACCAAGCAAGCTCTGCCAACCCATCCCGTTGACTTGCACAATGCGAAACCCCAACCTTACTGAAGCGCTGGTGTAGAGTGAGGGGGCTCGGGTCGTTCGGAAGGGAGCGTTGGCCC
>BGNK01003550.1:14337-34453 GCA_003297005.1 Symbiodinium sp. clade A Y106
GGCTGAGGGTGGATGGCTGGGGCTGGGGAGGCGGGTTTAGTATCAGTTCAGTATCAGTTCAGTATCAGTTCAGTATCAGTTCGGTATCAGTTCGGTATCAGTTCAGTATCAGTTAGTATCAGTTCAGTATCAGTGCAGTATCAGTTCAGTATCAGTTCAGTATCAGTTCAGTATCAGTTCAGTATCAGTTCAGATTCAGTTCAGTATCAGTTCATGAGTCAATGTCAGTTTGTATATTGCTGCCAAATTTTTCGGGGGGGGGGGGGGGGTTTCAGTTTCAGTTCGGTTTCATTTCAGTTTCAGTTTTAGGGGGGAAGGTTTTGGAATATAGCTTAAATCAAAAAATGAAGCTCTATAAAATTTAACCCATACTTTTTAATTAAGGGGTATTGGGCTCCCTGGGTTNTGTCATTTGTGACATGTGCGGCAAAGTGTGGGGTGGGGGGGGAGTTTCAGTTTCAGTTCAGTTTCAGTTCAGTTTCAGTTTCAGTGGGGAACGTTATGGAATATAGCTTAAATCATAATATGAAGCTCTATAAAATTTAAGCCATATTCTTTAATTAAGGGGTATTGGGCTCCCTGGGTTTAGGGTTTAGGGTGTAGGGCTTGGGTTTAGGGCTTAGGGTTTAGGGTAGGGCACACTCCTTGAATCGTAGTAAGAAGGCCTCGGCAAACTCCCAAGCTCCCGACCGATAGAGCTTTAAGCTTGAGTGGCTATCCAAAACCACTAAGAATGAGGAAGTTTGGACTTAAAACCCTGCATTTCGGATTTGTGATTCCTTCGATGAGGTTTCACCCTATGCCCTAAACTCGAAACCCTAAACCCTTAACTCTGAACCTGGGCTTTGAAGTAACTAGGGAACACAAAGCTTGCACTTTCTTTCATGGTGGTTCCGTTAAGGAGCAGCTCCACAAAACAACTACAAGAATGCATGGTACTCCAAACGCCGGAGACCCTAAACCCTTATGAGCTCTCTTAGACGACGATACCCATGAGCTTCGGGATTCCAGTGACCGGTTCAGGGTTGTAAGTTGTAGGGTTTAGAGTGATAAGTCTTAGGGCTCAGGGGTTATAGGGTTGGGGCTATAATGTATAAGCTTTAGTGTTGTAAGTTATACGGTTCAGGGATATAAGTTATAAGTTCTAGGGTTCCGGGCGTAGGGTTTAGGGGTTATAGGCTTTAGGCTCTAGGGAATCTCTAAGAAAGATGCCTATCTTAAGCCGTACTTAAAGGGTCGTGGGACTTAGAAACTAGGGCTATACTTAAGGTAACTATACTTATAATTACGTATACATGCAAGTAAGGTACTTATAACCTTACTTACTAAGTCTCATGATCCTCCAAGTAGACTAGCAGGATGGATTCTTGGTGGTTGTAGCTTCAATTGGATCCTAGTCCTAGTGTGCCTCGCCCAGGAACCATCCAACACAAGGGTTTTTGTATTCATTTCATGTTTAGGGTTCCGAGATTGGCATAAAAAAGGCTTGTACCTTAACCCTAAACTTCTAAACCTGAAATCCTCAGGTTTAGGGTTCAGAGATTGGCAGAAGTATGTCTTTTTGCCTTAACCCTAAACTCTTAACCCTAAACTCCTAAACTCGAAACTCTCAACCCCCTATATCTGACCTCTCAAATCCCGAAACCTCTTAAGTCCCGAGACTTCGCTGCCCCACACTTGGCTCCCCTGTCTTCTTGGCCTCTCCAGCTCGTCGCTGAGGGGGCCCAGCCCCGGCCTTGGCTTGGGAACTGGATGGCTGAGCGACTGGATCCTGGGCCGGTGGTGCTTTGTTGGGTGGGCCGACTTTGGTTGGCGAGCCGACTTTGGTTGGCGAAACCACTGGCTCCGGCTCCGGCGACTCCACCACGGACTCGACTGGCACCGGCGACTCCTCCGAATAATCAAACTCTGCCGGGATGGGTCCCGTGTAACACCCTGTCTGAGCTTCGTAATACTCCAGCATGTTAGCATTTTCCGACTCCGTGGGCGTCAAACCCTAAACCTCTAAACCCCTACCCTAAGGGTCCAAGTACCCAAAAGGGTTCCTTTAAGGGTCTTTAAGGGGACCATACGGGTTCTATTATGGGCACCATAAGGGTTGAGGGCAAAAGGGTCCAAGTACCCCAATAGTAGGGTTTCAAGGTCCAAAAAACCGTTCAGAGTATGGATTTTGGGACCTGAAACCCTACTATTTGGGTACTTGGACCCTTAGGGCAAACCCTAAACCCATATAGGGCCTAAACCCTAAACCCTAGACGCGCAACCCTAAAACCGAACTTCGACCCTCAAGGCTGACCCTAAACTAAACCCTACCCTAAGGGTCCAAAGGACCCAATAATTAGGTGCTCGGGTTTAGGATAGTAGTTATGTAGCTCAATATTTAGGAGAGTATATGATTATTAGGTACTTGGACCCTTAGGGCTATATAATGGGTGGTTGTCAAAATTAGGGTCCCCTTGTTGGGGTACCCGAAATAATAGGTGCCGTACTATGTTAGGGACCCAAAAAAGGAACCATAATTTTGACAACCACCTCTAATATGAGCCTTCCTGAGAAGCCCCATTATAATGAGGGTACCCTTTTTTCCTACTATCTGGTTTTAATAAAGGAACCCAAAAGAAAAAGGGCAAAAGGGTACTACTCAGGAACCTAAACTCCTAAACCCCTAAACCCTGAAGCCTAAATCGGCGCCCCACCACAAGGATTTGGAACCTCGGACTCGCTTCGTCGTTAACAAGAACCGTATAATCCTTCAGAAAACCCTCTAAACCCAATAAACACAAAAAACACATGCACATGTATCTAATCTAACAATAGCAACAACACTGATAATAACAATAATACTAAGAATAAAAGCAATAATAACAGTAAAATCGGTGTGAACATTAATTTAAATTTAAAATTAAATACATTTGTGAATGCAACGGACCCTTTACATGCCCCTTTAGCCCTAAACCCTCTACGTCCCCCAGCGGCTCCTGAACATCGTCGCCAACTTTCTCGATGTTGACATGGCCTTTCAAGACCGTCTCGCCCCTTGGTCGGTCCACAGTTCAGGGGGGCGGGGTCCTGAGGGCTTCTAGGCGTTGACGGCTTTAGGGTAAAGGGTTGCTAAAGGTTTTGAGGCTTTTAGGGTTTAGGGTTGAGGGTTGAAAGGTCTTTGGGAGTTTAGGGTGTGTTCGTTCCAGTCGTTCAGGGTTGAGGGTTCAGGTGGTTTTAAGGATTTAGGGATTTTAGTGCTTGAGGCCTTTACGGTTCCCTGAACCCTAAACCCTAAACCCCAAACCCTACACCCTAAACCCTAAACCTTAGTTAATCTTGATGAGGCAACCAGAAGTCTTGTCCCAGGCTCCTGGGAGGATCTAGAAACGGGAACCTCAAAATGGGTACTACGGCGTTACTACGGTTGATGATATAAACCCTGCATGACCCATAGTAAGGAATAATAATATTAGGGTCATTAAGGTAGTGCAGGATTTATATCATCAACCGTACTAAGGTATTTTGTAAAGACACCCTGAAGGGATCTAGTTGTTGGATTCTCCAAGGGGTCTGTGATGAGACTCTCGGTCAGACCCTGTACAAACACCTTGTTGAAAACACTCAAGCCCGAAACTTGGCTCCCCGTAAAATTTAGGGCCTCGAAGGTACGAAGGCAACGAGGGTACTGCTGGTCAGGCTAGAAAACATTTAACCACCTCCACATCCATCCCTTGTGTGAGCCGTAGAAGACTTAAACAAAATACGCTTTGCAAGGCCGGCACGGGAAATAAACAATCTGCGGGTTTAAAGCCCTATGCGCCAAGACCAGGACATAGAAACTCTTTTAGAACCCTTCAACGAACCCTTAAACCCACATGTCCAGTACCCTTGGGAAAAAGAGGGTAACCTTTGGGAGTCTTTTGGGATGTTTACGAGCTATAAATAAGTCCCTTCATAGTTTCGGGTCCCAAATTAGGGGTTCTACTTTCTAGATCCTTCCGGGGGTCTGGGTTAAGCTGAGCGAAGCACGACTCGGATGTTGGCAGCGCCAGCGTGCGCTGGAGGTTCATGAACTTCGACAAGAAAAACTCCTCCAAAACAAAGAGCGCAGGTAAGGCGGCTGAAGGTTCAGGGTAGGTTTAAAGTCTTTAGAGTCGCAATCCCAGCGTGATGCCAAGATTTGGAGATTTTAGAAAGCAAGGGTACTTTATCTAGGGTTGGCCATGACAAGGAACTTAGAACTTGAGTTTCACAGACTGGTCCCTTGCACTGAACCACACAGTTCGGCCGGGTGTAGAGCCTAGGTTTTGGAAACAAACCGTCTTCCGTTGTCCGATCCATGAGGGTCCATGTACTCATACAGTATATACATTGGCCTTAAAGTAGTCCCTATATAGGTACTTTAGGGCCAAAGTATATACAATTTGGGTACATGGACCGTGCCCTTGTCGATAAAACTTGGATTTCGGTCTAAGTCGTAGAGTCTAATTACCAGCACCCCCCAAGTACCCTTTAATAGAGCCGTAATGGCCCTTAATAGTGGGTACTCAGGGTATGATAGAGGGTAGTTGGGGGGTGCTGGTAAGTTTGCAGTTTGCAGAATCATCTGATAAAACTTATAATCCCTCAACGCTACTTCCCAAACCTGAAACCTCAAACCTAAACCCCGCATCAAAACCAGACAGCCCTAAAAGCCCCTTGAGTACATTACAGTATAGAACCCCTATTGGAAACCCAAAACTTAAAAGGCCAGCCCTGTATACAATCAACCGAACCCTAAACCCTAAACCCCTAAACTCTAAACCCCTAAACCCAAAGCCCCTAAACACTAAACCCTATAATAACCGTTAACCCTAAACCCTAAACCCTAAATCCTAAACCCTAAACCCTAAACCCTAACCTTAAACCCTAAACCCTAAATCCTAAGCCGCCACCCCCGGAGCTCCCCCAGAGCTACTTCTCNCCCATCCGCCCCCCCTAAAACCCCCAGCCGCTGGCCTTTGCCGCCTCCGCAGTGTTGCGACCGCCAGCGAACCTGAAGCATAGGGTTCCTACAAGGGTTCCTGTACTTGGAAGGTCGGGGGGGGGACTTATTGAGTAGTTATTTTTTAGATTTTAGAGACTTGCAAGTATCATAACCCCAATTAGAGTCCATTTTAGGGTACTTATAAGTCTATTTATACTTACCACCTACTCAATAAGTCCCCCGACTCTCCAAGTAACGGATCTACAAGGGTCCTCCAGTCCATAAAAGTGCCTATAAAGCTTCCTTTAACGGTTCCTATAAAGAAATCCCTAATGAAACCCTTAAAGGTTCTGAACAGATAGAACCCCGCACAAAAAACAACACCTATCTGAAGCAACACAAATGGCAGGGTACCTTTTGGGTGGATCTATGTCAAAACCCGATAAAGCTTGTGTTCATGCAGAAAATACTCAACTAACGTAAGGGCGTTAATGTACTGAATGAGCTTCCTCCCAGGGTTCTTTGAAAGGTTCTACAAGGGTCACCATGAAGTAAAGGTTCTATGATCTTGTTTTAAGGAGCTTAGTATCTGGATGTCCATAACTCCACGATGTTTCGAGGGGTGAATGCTGTATAGTCATATGAGGATTTTGCGGAATGCCATTGCTAGTTCTTCCGACCCTCATAGTATGCTATATATGTCAAGTTGTAGAAGATCCTCAATGGCCAATAGGCTTCACGAGTTCAGGGTTCATTATTCGGGGTTTGAGGTTGTCCATGCTAGACTACAGTGCCAGCAACCCCTTCAGTATAACTAAAGCTAGGATTGATGGTTGTACCATACACGAACCCGGAATCTCCTGACCCTGAAACCCTATAAGAACCAAACCCCAAATTGGGAGTTTCCGAAAATAGAGGACCCTAATCTAGCATCCTAAATAGTAGAATCCTTATTATAAGGACACCAAAATAAGCTGCCCCTAATTTTCGGAAACTCCCAAATACAAGACCCCTGAAACCCTGAACTCTCGACCCTGAACCCTCATCCCTGCATCCCCGAAACACTAGCACCCCTGTATATCTTGTCACCTTGTCAGCCAGGTTGCTCAGCCATCTCTGGGTAGACCTCCCCGAGGACCTGCTTAGACTTTCCAGACCCCCGGGAGGATCTCGCAAGTAGGTCCTCTAATCGTTCTCATTTAAGGGTTCGGGTCCCTTTGAAGGTTCCTCAAGGGGATCTGTGAAGGTTGAGGGTTCCTGTAGGGGTCAGACTTTCTGAAGGGGAACGAAGTCGGACAGGCCTGAGGTCTTGGGAAGAGTTGCGAAGCATTGAAGACGAAAACCCTCACCTTAAACCCTAAGTACGCCCTATTCCCTGAACCCTACACCCTACTTCCTAAACGATAAACCTCCTACAACCTAAACTCGAAACCGTCACGCACTATCTACACCCACACATCGGCAGGATCTGGGAGTCCAGTTTTCAGATCCTTGCAAGCGTCTGAGGTTTAGGGTTTAGGATTAGGCTTAGGATAAGTTTAAAAAGTAAGGGAGTGTAGAATCGCCTTCCGTCCAATATCCCTTCAACGAGCAATCTAAACGCCCAAAGCACCCTGCATACCCTAAGGGTCCCATTACCATGTTTCATACACTCGCGCCACTATCACTGTTGCTATCCTATTATCCTAACTCGCATATTTCAATGACGATTCAGTACCAGACAGCAGATGTCGATCCATTTCTTGACTCCCGTTCTTGTCGATCTGTACTCGCATGGAGAGCCCTGCCGAGTCGAACTTTCAAGTCTGTTTCGTGAACCTCACGAAGATGTCGGCATTCTTGCGGTAGTGGTTGATCACTTTGCCCCGAGCATCGCTCGTGTAGTTCCATGCCTGTTTGGTCGACTTCAACACCCAAAGCGACCGGCACTTTGATGGACTGCAAATCTTCTGCAATCTCCTGCCTTAGGCGGTGTTAAATGCTCAAGTGGGCCAGCTCACCTTTGTACTTCTCAGTGCGGGTGAATCAGGCCAAGTTAGGCTGGACGACTGCGGGCTCGCTGACGTCGGGGTGTTCCCCGAATAGGATGTAGTCGACGATGTATCCAAGCACAGCGTTAATCGAAACCCTCACAAAAGTCTCGTCTACCACCCCTCGCGGCGCTTTGCCTTGTTTGAGGACGGATTCAAGCTTCGCCCTGTACTCCCGACATAGCGTCTGGTAGAAAATGAAGCTCCGTGACGATGTCATCCATCTCGTATCTCATCCTCCGACCTGTGCTTTGCCATCAGAACTTCCATGGAAACACCAAGACCCACGTCCCAAATCCTTAAACCTGAAAATCCTAAAACCCCCGTGCACTAAACCCATAGACGAGAAACTCTAAACCCCTCCAACCCCAAATTTGCAATCCGGACTCTGCATGCATGAACTGACCGACGGGATAGAAAACGGGTGTAGAATCGTCCTACAACCCAGAAAACTAAGCTGGACCCTCGGGAGGATGCGAAACATCGAGCTCAAAACAATATATCTTAAGCCATGTGATTACGGATTCAGTTGTTTGGTGTTTCCATAGATCCTTTTACCAGGGGTCCAAACTCCAAAGCCCTAATCCCTAAACCACACAACAAGCCCCAAAGCCAGATCCCCGGCTAGAACCACCCTATTGCCTAAACCCTACGGCTCGAATACAGTGGCCTCAATGTACAATTAGAATTGAGTTACGGGGTTTATTCTGGTGTACGTACTGACACAAAGAACGCAGGCAATAATGTTGGAAACTACTTCCTGGACACTGAAAGTTAAACCTACCCTTTCAAGGACCTATATAAGGAAATCATACTAAGGAATCCCCCAAAAAGGGCAGGTTATTTGGGTTTCAGCTTGCCCCCGGAGTCCAGGACGATGTGAAGAGTAGAACCCCCAATTTTGGGGCCTTAGATAAACTACTAAGGGGTTTCTTATAGGAACCCTCTTGGAGGAATCCCCCACCAAACCCTTAAAGGAGCCCGTTAAGGAACTCTGATAAGAACCCAATAAGGATAGTATCCTTTAAGGGAAGCCTAAGGGTCCAAGTACCTAATAATCATCTACTCTCCCAAAATAGTAGCGTCCATAACTACAGGTACCATCCGAAACCTAAGTACCTGACTACTGGGTCTGGACCCTTATAGTAGCCGGAAAGTTGGAACATCATTATCCCCATGCTCTTTAAAGTAAAGTATAAGGGATCCCAGCACTAATCCTCCTAAAGCCATGTTCCAACTTTCTGGCTTTTACTATAAGGGAACTCCCTCATGAGGAACGCCCTTCCGTTTTGGATTCTCACCGGGAAGGCAGGAACGGAGGCCTGGGTGTACCAGTCCTCGGACGGGTTAGGGTTGGGGTTTAGGGAGTTTAGGGTTTAGGGAGTTTGGGGTTTTGGGGTTTAGGGCTTAGGGTTCAGGGTTCTTGGAGGGTCGGGAGTCGGGGGACTTCGTAAGCAGTTATTTTATAGGTTTGTAAATATCTTAACCCCAATAAGGACGCCTTTTCGGGTACTCATAAGTCTGCTTATACTTACTAAGTCCCCCGACCCTCCCAGTTGAGGGTTTAGAGTTTAAGGCTTGCTCAGGACGTCTATGGGAGTTCACGAAGGTTTGCGAGGTGCGAGTTTATGAGTGCTTATGAAGGCATTGAAAAAGTTTCTGGGAGCTTTATGCATCTTTGTCTGAGTTCATGAAGGGTCTTTATAGGATCTTCATGGTATTTTGTGAAGATCCCATAGAGTGTGATAATGTTTGAGGAGGCTTTTGGGTTTGGGGTTCAGGCTAGTTTAGCGTCACGCTGTTCGCCGTTAAGGTGTAGGAGCTTGGAGCTGCGCCTTAAAGGGTTGAAGTGCTGGGGGCTTGGATTTCAGGCTGTGGGGTTTAGGGTTGAGAGGGTTAGGGTTGGAGGTTTGGGGCTCAAGTTTAGAGCTCGCTGGGGTCGAAGAGACTTTTGACAGTACTACTTGGAGGATCATGGGACTTATTAATTAGGGTTACAAGTACCTTAGTTGGGGGTATAAGTAATTATTATAAGTATCGCTACCTTAATTATAACCCTAGTTACTAAGTCCCATGACCCTTTAAGTACTCCTGACATGGCGTCACAAGGTTCCCAACCCTCTTGCTTATGACGGCAAGAGGGAGGATCAAGATATCTCTCCGCCTTAGTTGACCCCCCAGTATCCGCGCGCAACACCTCGGCTCTTGGATTCGGCAAAAATGTGAGCCGCACGATTATGGGCGACTCGCAATCGACTCGCTCATCTAAGCTCTCAAGTTTTCCAGCTCAGTGTGTGGCCCTTGACCGAGGGTGTTCGCAATGACTTGGTCTTCCCAAGCCAACAGAGCCTCCCCCAAAACAGGTGTCCTGCCTTAGGGTTTAGGGTTTAGGGTTTTAGGGTTTTAGGGTTTAGGGTGTTTAGGGTTTAGGGTTTTAGGGTTTTAGGGTTTAGGGTTTTAGGGCTTAGGGTTTTAGGGTTGAGGGTTTAGGACTTAAGACATGCCTTTCTGAAGGAAGGAGTTCTCATTGCTGGATCCTCCCGGTGGTCTGGAGTTCGTACCTTCGGCCCTGTGGAGGAACTTGAAGTATGAGAGTTTAGTTTAGGGTTTAGGGTTTATTAGGGTTTAGGGTTTGGGGTTTAGGGCGCTGTGGAGTAACTGAACTGCATAACACAGGCTAGGATAGTTCCATGCAAGCCACCGCTTTGAAAGCCCGGCTACGAAATACAGTAGTGTCCCAGACCCCTTAAGGGAGGATCCAAAAAGTAGATCCCTTCAGGGGGGTTCCTATAAAGTACCCTTTGGTAGCTAGGGTCCAGATCCTTAAACCCTAAACCCTGAACCCCTAAACCCTAAACCTCTAAACCCTAAACCCCTAAACCCTGGCCCCAAATTAGGGGATCTACTTTTTAGATCCTCCCGGGGGTCTGGGGTCAGACGAGCGGTTCAAGGCAAACGCCGTACATGCCATGCAATCAATTCCCAGACCCCCGGGGAGGATCTAGAAAGTAGATCCCCTAATTTGGGGCCTAAGGGGTCTATAAGGGATCTATAAGGGAAACGTTTAGGGTTTAGGGTTTAGGGTCTAGAAGGTAGATCCCCTAATTTGGGCCCCAAGGGTACTTTATAGGAATCCCCATTAAGGGATCTACTTTCTAGATCCTTTCCGGGGTCTGGGTTGTGGCCTTTGGAGACTTTTCTGAGCCCTGCCTCACCCTTTCGTGGGAGATTATTCTCTCGACTCTAATATGCTCGACGGCTTATGCTTATGCTTATGCAAGAAGGGCTAGGTCCATTCGGAATCCAATTCCCCAAAAAGATCCTCAGGCCCTTTGCCGGCAGCCTACCTCAACTGTCAACAGCCCTAGACGAAGTCTGTAAAGCAACATAGGGACCAAGCGCGAACCGAGAAAAACCACGGAACGTGATCAAGACATGAAGCAACTCCTCCAAAATACCATAATCCCAAAATCCCAAACGCTGCACACCCAAAGCCCCAACCCCTCCCTAAACCGTAAACCCTAAATTAAAGGGCCCTGAACCTCAATCGCCCCCCAGAAAACACATAAACCCTATACCTTATAACCGCTCCCCCTAAATCCTAAACCCAAAACCCTAACTCCTAAACCCCAAACCTAGTTCATTGTTGGGAAAGGATTTAAAAATTACATTTTCATTCCTTATTGGGTTTAAGTAGCCCTAAACATGTAAAATGTTTCCCAACTATGACGAAGAAACCCACTAACAAAACACAAAAACAAAACACCCCAAACCCACTAAAAAGAAACACATAACACCCCAAAACCCACTAAAAAGACAAACATAACACCCCAGTGCCAGGGCCGAGACCGACGTCAGGGGCTCCCGATCGAAGGCCAGGCCCTGGGAACCAAGCGCCCGCAGATTCCAAGGCTGGGGTTTAGGGTTTAGGGCTTAGGGTGTATACCCAGACTCTGACGCCCCAAGAACCCTCAACCCTAAACCCTAAGCCGACCCTCTAACTCACTGGCCCAAAACCCAAGGAAATAACAGTTGAAACTTTCAGAATCTTACAAGAACCCCAAAAGTTGAAAAGTTGAGTTTACTGCCAACAAGTCAATACCCACTGTTAAGGACCATAAGGGCTCCATTTCAGGGCCTTTGGGGGGTTCCTGCTAGGGCTCAGGGGTTCAGGGTTTAAGGGTTTAAGGGTTTAAGGCTTAGGGGTTTAGGGTCTATAGAGCTGAGGGTTTTGTGGTTTAGGGTTCAAGGTTTCGGGGTTTAGGGCTTAGGGGTTTAGGAGGGTCTATAGGGCTTAGGGGTTAAGGGCTTAGGGGTTTAGGGTTGGGGGGTTTAAAGGTTTAGGGGTTAGAGCTTTGGGGTTTAAGGGGTTAGGGTTTAGGGCTTAGGTCTTAGGGAGTTAGGGTTTAAAGGGTTTAGGGTTTAGGACCGCTTAGGGCTTCATAACACCACTCACTTAAAGGCCTTACTGTTGGGATCCCCATTACTATCCCTATTCAGTCATTCTGGTTAGCATATTGTTTCAGTTTGGTGCTTAGGGCCCAGAGGCTTGCCCCTGCAGGACGACCTCTGCCCAGACACTCCCAAACCCCTTGATTAAGGAATATACCTCGCATCAATATTAGGGCTCCTATTATAATTTAAGGTCTAATTAGTCCTTAATTGTAGGATTTGGGAGTCTCTGGGTACCAGAAGTCCTGGCGCTTTGCGCAGCACAGCTCTGCTCGGACAACACTGTAATCACTCCAAGTGATGTTGCCGAAACCACAGAAGCTTGCGCTGCTTACCCTAAACCCTAAACCCTTACTCCCCAGTTGTCTGTTTCTTTGGATGGTTTGGGGGTTCAGGTCCCAGGTTTCAAGTTTGGGCCTTGGCTTATGGTTCTTAACCTATAAGCGCCGGCAGAACCATGAAAATGAGAGCTTCGAAGAACACCTCGAGATAGGTTATAATAACACTGAAGAATCATTCAAAACAGCACTAACCCAGACCCCCGGGAGGATCTAGAACGTAGATCCCCTAATTTGGGGCCCTATACTACTAAGGGGAATTTATAGGAATCCCGATTAAGGGATCTACTTTCTAGATCCTCCCGGGGGTCTGGGAAAGGGTTGAATTGGGAGTAGCAAACCAAAAGGGTCCATGTACCCATGTAGTACTATACTAGGTGGGGATTTTAAGGCTTTTGAAAAATATCAGTACATAAGATCCTCTTAAGCCCAATAAGGGAAAATATAAAATGTCCCAAAGCCCTACCTAGCATAGAGATTGGCCTTAAAGTGTGAGCACTTTAGGGCCAATGTATACAGTTATCCTCTCTCGCCGCAGCTGCATGACCGGCCTCCAATGCATGGCTTTGGGACATGATGTAGCGATTGTATTACTAGTATAATCTTCTAAGGGTTTAGGGTTAAGGGGATTCCAGAAGGCATCCAAAATGTAATCACCTAAAACGCCGTTCACCTCCGAATAGCGCCCGAACCGGCAAGGTTTCTTGGCTGACTTCTGAACCCCTCCTAAAAGTTAAACTTTTAGCCTCCTTGCTACAGTTCATATAGAAACCCCCAAAAGTTAAAGTCCTAAGAGCCAACCAGAAGAATGCCCAGGTTTTGAGCCTCAGCATCCTGAGCCCCCGGCCGCCTAAAAACCCTTCAAATCATCAGAATCCGAATCCTAAACCTAGGTTCCCCAGTAGCCCCTTAATAATAAGGGTACCCTTTTTCCTACTATTCGGTTTTAATAAGGGAACCCCCCCAAAAAAGGGTAAAAAGGTACTACTTGGGAACCTCGAAACTCCTACTTGTCGGGTATCATGGGGAACCAAAGGTTAACCTTTTTCATGATACAGGGATTCTTGGGATTATATAGGGACTATACTACCCCGAGAGGGTTAAAGGTTACCTACTCTACTTCTAGGGAATCCTAAACTCCAACCCCCCGAAGCCCAAACTCCGCCACCCGTAAACCCACGGTGTGCCAACACCCGAGAGCCCTACAATACAACTTAATTTTCGGGTTGGGTTGGGGGTTTAGATGTTTCACAAGATGTTATAGGGTTTAGGGCATTGGGTTTGAAGGCTAAGGATCCTTTAAAATGTTTCTCAGTATAATTTTCGTATCCCATGTCATCAAGAACCACGTTGCCCATCTAAACCCTAAACCTCTAAACCCTAAACTGCCTAAACCCTTCAACAAATAGGATAATCACAGCCGGATCCACCCCGGGTCGGCGCTTCAGGCGGCAGACAAAGGCATCACCACCTAAAGCGACCGGTGCAGAGGGTTTCGCGGCACCCCTGAGAATCTTCAGTACCTACACAGGAGATACTTGAACAATCATAATCGCATACTCCTGATATGAACACCCGACACTCTAGTATGTGGATACTTAGGCTTAAAAATGCCAACAGCCCCGTCATTTACTGCGAAGAATGTCCATGTTCAAACCTTTTCGAACCTCTACTACCCAGGTTTTTTTTTTACGGGGGTTCCTACAAAGTACTGTAGTAATATAGTACCAAAAGTTTGGCATGCGACAGGGGTCTGAAACTGTAAGAACTTGCGGCTTTCAGGAAGTTGAAGCTGAATCATTGCAGCGCCGGGTTGTTCTTCGCGTTGAGGTCTTGCGGGGTTCTGTCAGCACGCTGTTTGTGAGTGTTCACCACAAGCTCGAAACCATGCGATTCTATAGGTTCTATAGCGGTGCTACTTAAGTGTCCTTAGAAACATAATAAACATAACTATCAAACATACTATGCTCGCTAATTCCTTTAGAGTCTTATTACTGTCTTACCGTAATGAAAAGATGAAGACACGAGTTAATTCCTAAGAGCGCTGAAGTCTGAGAAGATATCAGAACACCTCACGCAAACAGGTACTAAGTACCTACATAATAGAAAGTAGGGTTTCTGAATATCTATAGTGTGAGTTACTCTGATGGTTTGGTCAAGTATCCCCCATATGGGTACCCAAACCCCCGGGAGGATCTAGAAAGTAGATCCCTTAATGGGGGTTCCTATAAACTACCCTTAGTAGTATAGGGCCCCAAATTAGGGGATCTACTTTCTAGATCCTTAAACCCTAAACCCTAAACCCCTAAAACCCTAAACCCCTAAACCCTAAACCCCTAAACCCTGGGCCCCAAATTAGGGGATCTACTTTCTAGATCCTCCCTTAAGGGGTCTGGGTAATTACTTCGGACCCTTCGGGTTATCGACTCGGGGTTTGAAGCGTTTGGGCGCCTCCAGGGAGCATAAGACTTACTTTGGGGTATAAGGGATCTATAAGGGCTCCTTTAAAGGGATCTCTAAGGGTTCTATAAGAGTTCCTCTAAAGGATCTATAAGGGTTGTATAAGGGTTCCTTTAAAGGGATCTATCCCTAAACCCTAAAACCCTAAACCCTACCAAACCCTAAACCCTAAACCCCCTTTAATGACCTGGGGCCCAGAGGCTTCAGAGCCTTGAGGGTTGAGGCTAGCTAAAGGTTCATGGGACTTAGTAACTAGGGTTATAATTAAGGTAACTATATTTATAATTACTTATAACCCCAATTAAGGTACTTCTAACCTTACTTACTAGGTCCCATGAACCTCCAAGTAGTAATCCCCAATTCCCCCTTGTACCCCCTCATCCCCCTAAGGAGCCCTAGTACCCTCCGCCGTTAAACTACCCTCTCCTTAGGATCTTATCATCTAGGTTCCTGAGTAGCCCCTTTATGATCAGGGTACCCGCTTTTCCTACTATTCAGTTTTAAAAACTGAACCCAAAAAGAAAAAGGGGCAAAAGGGTACTACTCAGGAACCTAGGAAACCAATTGCCTAAACCCTAAACCCCAGACCCCTAAACCCTAAACCCGTAAACCCTAAACCCTAAACCCTAAAGCCCTAAAGCCCCAAAGCCCTAAACCCCTAAACCCAGTCATTGAAAGATTTGGGGGGGGCAGGAATGGGATTTTCAATGAGCTGCTGAACGCTTGGCTTGAGCTTGACCCCGAGATGTCCCCAAAGCCTTTAAGGTTTAGGATGTAGGGTTTGCCCTAAGGGCTCCGAAAGTCCTAAAAAACGGAATACTTGGACCCTCTCTGGGTTTGCCCTAAGGGTCCAGGTAGTCCATATTTATGGTTTTTCATACCTAAAAAGCCCCAAAAGTACTTGGGCCCTCTCTGGGTTGCGAGTTTGGGGTTAGGGTTCCAAAAATTACAAGTTGTAAGTTGTCAGTTCAGACCCTTTTTTGTGATGAGAAGCTTTTTCCATCAGAAGTTTTGTGTGGTCTGAGCCTAAACCCTAAACCCTGGGGAGAGAACCCATTATGGTTCCTTTAGGATTCTGCAGGGCTTTTCTTTCAAGCCTTCCTGAACCCTAAGGGTCCATGTACTCAAATAGGGATCCTTTAAGGGTTCCTTTAAGGGATACTCTCAGAGTTCCTATAAGGGCTTTATAAGGTTTAACGTTTCAGGGAACATTTACTCATACAGTATACACATTGGCCTTAGAGTAATCCCTATATAGGTACTTTAGGGCCAAAGTATATACCAGTTGGGTACATGGACCCTTAGGGGAAAGGTTGTTTCAGAGATCTGCAGCGGAGCAAAAAGGGTAACGGCTGTGACTACGGCTGCGCGACAGCTGAACAACCCTAAACCCTAAACCCTAAACCCCACAAACCCCAAATCCCCCCCCCCAAAATTCAAGCCCAAAGCCCTGGCTCCTGCACCAGTCTTCGTACTGAGCGGACCTAATTTTTGCCTGACCCAAAGGGTCCTAGGTACTGTTATGGGGGATACTTCCCCATATCATAGTAGTAATTCCTAATATAGAAACCCTACATTCTACCATACAGGTACTTTAGACCCTTTGGGTGGATGTTAGCACTGCCGCACTTGAAGTGTTGGTTGATCTTGACTCTCTCCTTGAGGAACCTCCAGGCGCGATCAAAAACCCTAAACCCTAAACCCCGCTTTAACTTTGACTTTCTTCCCTCTCGGCAGCTTGTGGGTCTCCATCTTCACGTACTGGGGGAGCTTCCAGGCCCAACTGACATTGATCTTGGTCTTCTTCTTCTGGTGAACGACGTCATCATGCAAAACAAACGGAATCTTGGCTTTGTAGCTGCGTGCGTTGTCGATGCGAAGCACCACACACTTGTGTTTAAGCCACCGGATTGCACCAGCGCCTGGGGCTCGGGCTGCTGTGATCTGTAGAGATAAGCGAATCAGTGCAATAGAAATGTAGCCTGGTTCTATCCTGTAGTTTCCCGCAACTCGACCCTAGATTCCTACACCCTCACGACTATGTCGGGCCTCAGCTACCATCGACTATACCGGAAATACCCACTACTAAGCACCCCTAAGCGCTCCATTCAAAGGCACTTGGTGGGTCTTGGTACGTTCCTGCATAAACCCTACTTGGAGGATCACGGGACTTAGTAACTAGGGTTATAAGTAAGGTAATATACTCTTCATTACTTATAGCCTCACTTATAACTTTACTTACTAAGTCCCATGACCCTTTAAGTAGCCCAACGCCCTGAAGACTAAAACCCGGAAGCCCCGCAGCCACAAATCCGTACAGCAACCCTCACAGTAACCTACATTCCTAGAGCGCAAACCCCCAAGCCCTCAAGAGCCCCGAAAACCCTAAAGCCTGAAACCACAAAGCCCCCAAGCCCTAAAACCCAGCCTAAAACACCAAAACCCTAAAGCCCCCAAGCCCTGTAACTGGGCTAATAAGTAACCAGGGAGAAAAAAGTATAAACTTTTGCTTCATAGTGGTTCCTTTAAGAAAAAAATATTAAAGTATGGTACTCCAAAGCCCAGGTAAAGCCTAAAACCGCTCTGAGGTCCCAGCTGACGGCCACGCGCTTTGAGAAGCCGAGATTCAGGGCCTCATGGACGGCTGGAAACTAACCAGGACCCCCTCGATGGCCGCTTAGTGGAGCCCTTATGGTCCTTAATAGTGGGTATTTGGCGTATATTAGAGGGTAGTTAGGCCAGGGAAGGCCGGAAACTCTAAGGTTTAGGGGTTCAGGGCTTCAGGGGTTCAGGGTTCACAGCGTTTCGGGTTTTGGGTTTTAGTGTTGAGGGAAATGTTTGTTTGCTTACAGGGCTCCCAGACACTCAGAAAGCCCTTAAATACATAATATACCCCTAGATCACATGGTGAGGCGAGGGCCTTTGCATGATGCAAAGTATGTTGCCCCTTTAGGATTCCTGTGCGGGATCTCTAGCGGGTTAGAGTGCAGGGCTCAGATTCTAACGGTTTCGTGTTCTGGGTCTACTTGGAGGGTCGGGGGACTTAGTAAGTAGGTAATAAGTAGACTTATAAGCACCCTAAAAGGGACCCTAATTGGGATATGATACTTATAATCCTTAAAATAACCACTTACTAAGTCCCCCGACCCTCCAAGTAGGGTGCAGGAGAGCCAAAAGATGCTAGGAGTTTGGCATTCTGGAACTCGGCCTTCAAATCTGTACTGTTTTTTTTTTTTTTTAAGGGCCTTTTTCCGTCTGCAGAGCATCCAGAGAGCCTCGGTTTAGGCAGGCCAGTTTGACAAACCCCACTCACTCTCGACCTTAACTGTACTGGGTTTAGGGTTTAGGGTTTAGCAGTTTAGCATACAGCCAAGATCTATATAGAAGTCCACAAGCCAGATCAGAAGCCAAGTGCTACTCATCTCAGAAAATGTAACCTCAAATTTACATCCCGAGCCCTACAACCTTTCGTATGCTCCCCCTACACGCATATAACCCATCAGCGAGATCCGAGAACAGTCTTCAGTACTACTAGTAGTCCCTAAGAATCGACTACTTTACAAGAACCCCAAAAGTTGAAAAGTTTAGCTTACAGCCAATAAGTTTTAAAGGAAAAGAGCCCGGCCTTTAGCCCCAGGAGTCCTACGCACAGATCCCATCAGGAGAGGTAGCTTGACTGAGCTTTCTTTCCTTTGCCAGAGCACCTCTAAAACCTGACAACCGTTTAAGGAAGAATCATCGCCTAACAAAACCTTTGGTTAGTAGGGAATGGAAGAATGGTAGTAATAGTAGTTATAATGGTACCCCATTCCTCCATTCCCTACTAACCAAAGGTAAACAAAGAGCTGGCCCTAAAACCCTAAACCATCAGCATCCTGGAATCGGGTCTTAAAGCCGCCGCNCCCCCCCCCCCCCCACCCCCAGGCAGTAAATCAGGAAGCTTCCAGAACCTTAAACCCGAGACCACCGAAACACGGTTTAGGGTTTGGGGTTTAGGGTTTAGGGCTTAGGGCCTTAGGGCTTAGGGTTTTAGGGTTTAGGGTTTAGGGTTTTAGGGTTTAGGGTTTATAATTTTACAATCACCAAAACCCCTAAGCCCACCGAAACTCTAAACCCGCCAAACAACTGAAAGCACAATCAGAACAAGGAAACCCTCTAACAAGGAAACCTTCTACGAAAACAGCTATACTTAGTTGCTGAGTTCATAAGGCCCCCAAAGTGTACACTTTCATTTTTAGAGTGGGTAATATCATCCCAAAAAGTGTAAAGTGTATCCGCTCAGCTACTAAGTATAAGGCTTTGGGGCCCTATACTACTAAGGGTACTTTATAGGAACCCCCGTTAAGGGATCTACTTTTTGGATCCAACCCAGGATCTGGGATGAGGCTTGAGGGCTTACTTAAAGGGTCATGGGACTTAGTAACTAGGGTTATAATTAAGGTAATTATCTTAAAATAAAGTACTTATAACCTTACTTACTAAGTTCCATGATCCTCCAAGTACAGCTTCAGATTTATTGGGTTGTCCAAGCCCGACCCTAACGGTTTTGGGTTTCGGGTTTAGCTCAAATAATGAGTTTTTGGATATGAGGGTTTAGGGTTCCTTGAACTAGGAGTCTGTAAGGGTTTGGGGTTTGGGGATTTCGGATTTTTAGGATTTTCTTGGTTGGTACAAATAACCTTTCAGAGGAAATTACCTGAGTCCTAGAACCCTATCAGTTGGGCACTTCGACCCTTTAAGAAATAGACTAAATTGTCTACCCTAAGGCCCGGACGCTTGTCGTCCGATCCCAAACCCTAGCCCCCAAAGCCTACATATGCAAAAAACTCAACCCTAAACCTCAAACCCTACACCAAAGCGTTGACTGAGGTATTTTTTCGCGGGAGCCTCTTCCTCATCGCTCACCAGATCTTCTGCCTGCGGCATTCACAAGCAAGGCAAACCTGAACGCCGACATTGATGGTTAGGGGTTCAGGGTTTCCCTAAAGGTCCAAGTACCCAAATAGTAGGGTTTCAAAGTCCAAAAACCATTCAGAGTATGGATTTTGGGACCTAAAAGCCTACTATTTGGGTACTCGGACCCGCTGGGTTTAGCTTTATTCCGTTTTGTTTCAACATACCCTAACGAACCCGAAACCTGGCCCCCACACAACTCACAAATGTAATTCAGGGCCTACTATACCTGGAGCGCTAACCCCATAACCCCCGGATATAATACTGCTGATGGACAAAATCCTGCATTACCCATTATAAGGAATATACCATAATTCCCATAGCTTAGGGTCCTTAGGGTCATGCAGGATTTTGTCCATCAACAGTATCTCGATCATTCTTCAATAATCCCCGTAGCTACTCCCGAAACCCGAACCCCGATCCGGTGCACCCCCCTAAGGCCTGAACCCTCGAGGTACTGTTGATGGACAAAATCCTGCATGACCCTAAGGACCCTAAACTATGGGAATTATGGTATATTCCTTATAATGGGTAATGCAGGATTTTGTCCATCAACAGTACTACGATCGGGTTAATTCGCATATTATTAAGTAGGATTGAGGGTTTGAAGGTCCAGGGTTTTGGGTTTGGAGTTTCGTTTTTAGGATTTCGGGTTTCGGGTTGGGCTTTGGGTTTGGGGTTTAGGGTTGAACGTTTCGGGTTTACCAACTACCCTCGAATATATCCCAAACGCCAACGTTGTACTTACCGAAAGGCCCACGTATAGTACCAATATGGAATTAGGAAGGGGTTTTGGGGACCTAATCTATACTAGTAGTGGCTCTTTCTGGCCAACTCTTGGCCGTAACAAATCGTACTGCCGAGTTTTGGTGCCCACGTTTGGCTGTAACAAATCGTACTGCCGAGTCTTGGTGGCTCTTTCTGGCCAACTCTTG
>BGNK01003550.1:34845-71669 GCA_003297005.1 Symbiodinium sp. clade A Y106
TCGTACTGCCGAGTCTTGGTGGCTCTTTCTGGCCAACTCTTGGCCGTAACAAATCGTACTGCCGAGTGTTGGTGCCCACGTTTGGCCGTAACAAATCGTACTGCCGAGTCTTGGTGGCTGTTTCTGGCCAACTCTTGGCCGTAACAAATCGTACTGCCGAGTTTTGGTGCCTACGTTTGGCCGTAACAAATCGTACTGCCGAGTCTTGGTGGCTCTTTCTGGCCAACTCTTGGCCGTAANAACAAATCGTACTGCCGAGTCTTGGTGGCTCTTTCTGTCCAACTCTTGGTTGTAACAAATCGTACTGCCGAGTTTTGGTGCCCACGTTTGGCCGTAACAAATCGTACTGCCGAGTCTTGCATGGAACTTGGTCCTAAGATCATGACCTAGACCAGCCCGACTACCCTCTAACATGTCCCAAATACGCTCTATTATAAGGACCATACGGGCTTCTTTTGAAAGGTACTTGGGGGGTCCTAGTACTTCCCTTCGCGCAGTCCAGCAATTACTAGCATGCTCAAGCCAAATACCTAACTCCGACGGCTTGGACCTGTTAGGATAACCCAGTACCAGAGCGTTGTAAAAGATTGTTTGAGCAATGGTACCATTGACAAACGAAGACCTTCATCCAGATATTAGTTGTATGTTTTCTGGATGGTTCCATGCCCGTAAGCGGTCTTCTGGGTAGGAATGAACCGAAGAAAACATTAAGCAGTTGTCGTGAAGGCTGAGCCAACTTCATCATAGGAGTTCGCATCTGTACAGCATCTACTCCTGCACCCACCATGCCGTCTTGGCGAACTTGGCATCGTTGGTGTCAATCTCTTGCAGGGCTTAAGTGGCCAGCTGCAGCACCCCCTCACCCTTACTTTCGAAGCAGAGGTTCGGGCTGTGAGGTGCAGTGGTCGTAGCACACCACGGACGTGTGCCTATCACGGTGTGCACCAGGAGGTCCTGCAGCTCCTGGCAAGTGGGAAGCCCAGGAGGAGGGCCTCCGGCAAAAGGCACCGAAAGCCCAAGTCGGTGTAAACAAATGATAGGCCAAGCTGCATAAATAGAAAGGACTCCGCCTTTCAAGGTTTTCAGGGGCGGTGGCATTACCCATAGGCCCCATAGTAGTTCCTTTTGGGGATTACCTTATAGAATCCTAAATATGAACCCCAAAAAGGAACTGCTATGGGGCCTATGGGTATCGTCCTTAAACCGGACACCGACATTGGTGCGAGTGTTGTCGAAGCCTGCAAACCGCATGGAAACCTCTCATCCCTTAAGCCCCTAGGGGCCATAATTAGAATCGGATTTTGAGTATATTATATTATATTATAATAAGGAAAACCCCGGAAATCATTTTAATTAGAATCGGATTTTGAGTGTATTATACTATAATAACAAAGGAAACCCCCCAAAAAAGTGTTGGAAATCATTTAGGCCCCCGTATTAGTCTGAAGTTTTTGGGTTTTGGGTTTTGGGGTTTAGGTTAACCACAGCCTAAAACGACAAGTGGGTTGTAAGCCGGACTCCAAACTCCAAACCGGTAGTATCTCATTTTCGATATTCGAGCATTAAGCCGCGAACCCTTAACCCAAATCTATCTGAACGACACTTGGTTGTAAGTCTTGATCCTGCTGAACTGGTTATAAGATGTAGTCAGTATGGTGTTGTTTATAGGTTTAGGGCGCTAGTTGGGGCTGTATTGTAAATGCCCTGATAGAGTCGACTATAGACATAGATCCCTGAAAGAATCGGCTTTAACATCCTTATAGCTTAGTTGCTGAGTTCATAAGCCCCCAAAAGTGTACACTTTTCCTTTTATAGTGGGTAATAATATCCCAAAAAGTGTAAAGTGTATCCACTCAGCTACTAAGATGAACGACCTCTACAAACTAAACTGAACCCTTGACCCTAAACCCCCACACCCTAAACCCCCAACCCTAAACCCTAGACCCCCAAACCTTAAACCCCCAAACCCTACACCCCTACTCTCTAAACCCCTACACTCTAGAACCCTACACCCTGTCTGTAGCCCCAACGACCAACCTTTTTAAGGAACTATATATAGAAACCATAATACGGAACCCTAAAATTAAAAAGGTAGGTCTTTTTCGGCTACAAGCAAGCCTCTAAAGAACCCTGAACAGGACCTCCAAACCCCAAACCCTACACCCCGTAGACCCTCGACCCCCAAACCCCTAAAAAGTCCCCAAAATAACTACTTATATGGGTATAGTTGTCAAAATTAGGGGTTACTTTTTGGGTACCCTAAATATTAGGTGCCGTATTATATTAGGGATCCAAAGCGGGACCATAATTTTTGACAACCATCCATATACTAAGTCCCCTGACCCTCCGAGCGCTAGATCTGGGAATCCACCGCCTCCGCAGCAACCGCTTCGGGATCCGCCTCCTCTGAGTTGGGACCTCGGGTGCGGTATAGACAATTTATGGTTCTGGGGTTCCTTTAAATGGGATACTATATGGGTTTAGGGTTTAGGGGTTTAGGGGTTAGGGTTTGGGGTTTTGGACGCGGTATAGATGTTCTGTAACGTGTAGGGTCAGCGGCTTTTGAGTTAAGGATTAGGTTTTCTGCCTGGATAGGATTGTCGGGATGTAGGACTAGGGATTTGGGAAAGTTTAGGGCTTAGTCGCTCGTGAATAAAATCAGCCGAAAAGCCTGAGCAAGGATGCAGAGAGTTCGGGACGGTGTTCGGGATGCGCCTTTGACACCAAACCCTACAAACTAGTAGCTTATGACCCCTTAATTAGAGGGTCGAACTCTCAAAACGGTAGGTTTTGGGATCCCCAGGTGGAGCTTCAGGTTTAAATGGTTTAGGACCTAGGAAACGCGTGGTCCCTTTGCTTGTTCAATTCTTTGGCGCCATTTCTAGTACTTTCAGCACATGGACCCTCCCCTAAACCCTAAACCCCTCGGGGTTACTGTCCGGCTGGGTGGCTGCGTCTCAGGCGGTCGGAGGTCTTGGCGGCTTTCTCCTGCGAAGCTCCAAAGACAGGGTTTGGGGTTTAGGGTTTATAATTATCTGCACCTTCAAAGCGCTTGCCAAAAACTAGCTAGATCCTACCTTAACCCGGTATAACCTACTTTTTTAAGGACTTATATAAAGAAATCATAATAAGGAACCCTAAACGGGTAGGTTATTCAGGATTAAGGTAAACCCTAAACCGCTTGCTTGATTAAGGGGTTTAGGGTTTAGGGTTTGGGGTTTTCGACAGCCCGAACTGCTGCTGAGTTTCGCCGCAGGATGCAACACCCGGAGCGCTTTAAGAGTCCAAGAGAAGAACCTCTCAACAAGAACACCATCTCAAGCCATACATTAGTGGGATAAATTGCGTTTCTGAGGGGCTCTGCTTTATAGATGTTTAAGTTTTAGGAAGGATGCTTTGCAGGCAGCAGACCTTGGAGAGTAAAGGAGTCTGCGTGTCTTCTCAGGACGCCAAGTATATGTTTTGCAGGTTTAGGGTTTACTAGGTCTTTGGGGATGTAAATAAAGCTCCGTCGGAATCTTGACGAATGTAAATATATGCGGGTTTCTGTTCGGGGATACTGACACTAAAACCCTACTTCATGCAGATGCTGCGCGCCATCTGCGCACAGTGTCCGCAAGTACTATCATTACGATCGTTCTGTAACTTGAAACAATATAGCAACCGCAGCAACCAAAGATGTTGGGAATCACAGTTCTGCACCGTAAACGACTCTGCGATAAAGTGCTCTTCTCCCTGTGGAACACGAAAACAACTGGATTTCTGACAATCCTTCCGAAACATGATGCAGCAAATGATGGCAACAAATCCCGAACAATATTTCTCAACCAACCAGCCTAGAACGACTGCTCACTGTTTAACCCGCAACGTCAGGAAGTCCACGCTCACCAAGGATCTTTTTGTCGATCAGCAACACTCAAGCGCGACGCTGAGATCTTTGAGCTTGAGCTTAATTACAGGAGCGTGATGCCGTGATGAGCGCGCTCTAGGTCTAAAACCTGAGAACCTTTACTCAAGTCTGGCTCATGTCTCGAAATCGGAGAATCTGGCTTTGCAGGCTGATTATCGGTTGAAGATATATACGGGTAGGAGCGGAAGTTAGAAGATAGGGACAATACCTCTCCCTTCTGATCTCTCGCGTACATTCAGAATGTCGAAACACTTCAGCCCGCTCTGCACCCGGAGTTCACAGTTTAGGAATGAGGGTTTAGGCTTATGAGGGGCAGGTTACAGTATTCCTCTGAGTTGCATTCCGGAATGTAATGCTCCACTTCGACGAGCACCTCAAACCATAAACCCTAGACTGACATACAGGGTCTGAAAAATTACAATAGGGTTCTCTCAGGTGTTCCTTGAAGCGGGTTCTTTACGGGTTCTACGATATAACGGTATTTTAGTAGGTCTTCGTTGTATATTCTACTATGTTTATAATCAGGAACCGTAAGGAACTATTGTAATTGTTGAGGCTTCTATTTTTACCTCAGCTGCAACGCCAAGGTCTTAAACTACCCTAATGGTGGAGGTTCTGCAGGTTCGAGGTTGGGCCCTAAACCCTAAACCGTTTCCGGTTTGCAATAGTCCTACACTGCACTTTCAACTCCGACTGTTGAATCCCGGACCCCCGGGAGGATCTAGAAAGTAGATCCCCTAGTTTGGGGCAGGGTTTAGGGTTTAGGGCTTAGGGCTTAGGGTCTAGGGTCTAGGGTTTAGAATTTAGGGTCTAGGGCCTAGAGTTTAGGGTCTAGAAAGTAGATCCCCTAATTTGGGGCCCTATACTACTAAGGGGTACTTTATAGGAACCCCCCATTAAGGGATCTACTTTTTGGATCCTCCCGGGGGTCGCAACCTGGTTCTCGGGCTGGCAAGGTGTAGGTACATGGAGGGTCGCGGGACTTAGTTAAATCGGTAATAAGTAGACTTGTAAATACACCAAAAGGGACCCTAAGTGGGGTTATGATACTCATAAGTCCTTAAAATCACTACTTACTAAGTCCTCCGACCCTCCAAGGTGGGTTTAGGTCGACCTGTCCGTTTAGGCTGTGCTCGTGCTGATTCCCTGTATGGTAGAATAGCCCTTAAGCTCCTTTAAGGGTTACTATAATGGTTTGGGGTTTAAGGTTTAGGGTACCTTTATGGTAGAATGTAGGGTTTCTGTATTAGGAATTCCAATTATGATATGGGGGAGTATCCCCCATAACAGTACCTAGGACCCTTTGGGGATCCGCAAGCGCAACTGCAAGGTTTCCCAGAGACTCCAATATCCCTTAATTAAGGAATATTCCGTAAATCATATCCTACTTGTCGGGTATCATGGGGAACCAAAGGTTAACCTTTTTCATGATACAAGGATTATATAGGGATTATACTACCCCAAAAAGGTTAAAGGTTACCTACTCTGCTTCTAGGATATTAGGGATCCTACTATAATTTCAGGTATATTCCTTGGTTATTTTTTTAAAAGCAGTGGGTCCTTTCTCTCCGCCAAGCCCCACCCTTTGCAGGGCATGCTCTGGTTAAGGGATCTTGGAATCTCTGGGTTCTAGGCGCCAGAGGCTTTACAAAAGGGNGGGGGGGAGGGGGAGAGGGGGGGAGGGGAGAGGGGGCATATTATGGTATAAACATGTCAGGACTGATTACAGGCACTAACTATCTTGACCACCATATTCACCTTACAAAGCCCTAAAGAAACCGGCTAGAACCACGTAGACCCTCCAAGACCCTGACAATACTAGAAGCCTTGCCAAACACTAGAACGCCTCTTAACAATCGTATTCTACACGCAATAAGCTCTAAACCCAAACATTCGAAAGGCCTAACCCTGATCGCCCAAAGTAGGTAACTACATAATTCTAGGCTGTCGACCCCCAAAGTAGGTACTATTTGTACACTGGGAGCCCCAGGGTAAGAAGCCTTATAAAAATCCCAGGCCCTAAACCCTAAACCCTAAACCCTAGGGTAAGAAGCCTTTTTAGTATCCCAGGCCCTAAACCCTAAACCCTAGCGTAAGAAGCCTTACAAAAATCCCAGGCCCTAAACCCTAAACCCAGGCCCTAGGGCTTCACGAAGTCGGCAGCCAGGGGCCGCGTCTCCCCAGACTGCAGAGGATGCGCGTTGACCTGGGCCCATTTCCAGACTAGGGTTTAGGGTTTAGGCTGGTTTGGGGTTTAGGGTTTAGGGCTTAGGGTTTAGGCTGGTTTGGGGTTTAGGGTTTGGGGTGTGTTTTTAGCTCCTTTTTGACGTCTGCTCTCCTCGGGTGGTATCTATTGTTAAGGCAACCAGGCCAATAGACCCCAGCACCACTTGCGGATGCCGAGAAATAACCCCTCGCTCACAACCTTCAGCCCAGTCCGATTACTTCCTCCATGACTCAAACTCCCGGCTCATCACCCCTGTCTCTCGGTTCGGACCCTTGGTTGCCCTGGTTCTCATCCACCTCCCACACGGCATGCCACCGCCGCCCGCAGACTATCACACCCGATATGAGCCTGCCCAGGTACGATTTCTGACAACCTCTGTGTCAGCGGGGATCGTGCCAGTAGCTTCTTTGTATGATCCGACCTCGACGAAATACTGCTGTGGTCCAACCAGCTCCTGTGTCTCAGCCTCCTCACGCTGTCCCCTCTGCATGAACTGCTGCTTCTGGGATGCCCAACATTGAGGGTTTGGGGTTTAGGGTTGTAGTACCATGGAAGGATCCAAATTAGTAGATCCCGGAAGGGGCCTCCTGTAGGGTTCCTTCAGGTGTACTATAAGGACTCCACAGGGGTTCCTGTCAGAGGTTCCTATAAAGTACCTTTTGGTAGTGTAGGTTCCCAAACTGGGGGTTCTACCGTCGGGTTTCGTGTTTGAGGTTTATAGGGCTTACGGGCTACCCGGCTCAGAGCAGCGGCTGGGATATACGAAGCACGCTGTCAGTGCGGTTCGTGGTGACGTAGTTACTGTTACCCCTATCACGGCACTTCTAACTCTAAGTATATTAACCTAGTTACGAAGTCCCATGGTGCTTCAGGTATGCCGTGGGATATAATAAACGGTTTCGGACGAGCTGCCGCTTGCATCGCCAGCAGTGCTGCTAGAAGCACTGCAATGCCGGATGCACCGCACATGACCTGGGCAGTCGACCCTCATGCAATCCTAAGCCGTGACGCCGAACTCTGCGGCCTACAGCCTCAAGAAACGGCCCCCCTCAGACGGCACCCGAAGACTTAAACATACCACACCCAATTCAATTTGAACCCAAACACTGCTACAGAGAACTACTCCCAGAAGTCTGGGCAGCCAGGACGCAAAGTATCCAGAGAGGGCGTAGCTGGCCTGGAGCAGGTGTGTTTCGTGTTGAAAAAGTGGTCTCTAGAAGCCAACGGAACTACAACGGAGATTATAGGTAGGGTTTGCGGGACTGGGGCATTTGCTTTCCTTCGAGTTTATACGGTTTAGGGTTTAGGGTTTAGGGTCTCCACGGGTGTTCAACCGCAGCTATAGGCCAGCGAAACCCTAAACCCTAAAGTCCTGAACCTTGAACCCCAGCAACTGGTCTTCCACCGCCGCCAGGCGCTCTGACTCCACAATACGAGTAACAAAAACAATAACAACAACAAAGACACCGCTTACCTATATCTGTATATCCCTCTCTCTCTCTCTCTCTTTTCAGCTGACAAACTTTCGCCAGGACCTCTGTAATCTCGGCAGAGTATCTCCAGAGCCCGCTGCCCTAACCCCTTGAATTCAAGGACCTCCCTAAGGGTCCATAGGGATCTACTTTCCAGATCCTATATTCCGTTTTGGGTTTAGGGTTCAGAGATTAGGGTTTAGGGTTTGACAGTCCATGTATCATGTAGTATATTCTTAGACCCTAAAGTACCTATGTAGCCTATATACGGAGAACTCCCTATATAGATACTTCAATGCCAAAACACATCATACTGTATGGACACATGGGCCCTTAAACCGTAACCACCCTAAACTAAACCGTCGATAGGATCTATGGAAAGTAAAATTACCCAGATCCACGGGAGGATCTGGAAAGTAGATCCCCTGAGGAGTTCCTATAATTTTAAGGGTACTTGCCCTTCAGTAGTATACTTGGAGGGTCCGGGGACTTAGTAAGTAGGTAATAAGTAGACTTATAAGTACCTTAAAAGGGTCCCTAATTGGGGTTATGATACTTATAAGTCTATAAGAGAACTACTTACTAAGTCCCCCGACCCTCCAAGTATAGGGACCTAAGTTTTGGGTTGACCATTCTGAATCCTGGATCCTCCCAGGAGTCTGGGTAGATCCCCCAAACAAGCTTTCGCGAGACTCGCAAGCACACTGTGTAATTAAGGATAGAGCCTGAGATATCATGCTAAGGATCCCTCTTTGACTTAGGGTTTTAGGGTTTAGTTAGGGTATATAGGGCTCAGGGCTTGAACTTACAGTAGAAGCCAGAAAGTTGGAACATCATTCTCCTCATGCCCTTAAGGTAAAGTATAAGGGATCCTAGCACTAATCCTCCTAAACCCCTGTTCCAACTTTCTGGGGTTCGCTATAGGGTGTAGGGCTTCAGGGTTTTGGATTCCATTCAGATTCAAGAACAACATCGCTAAACTACCGCGTGGTGGAGTCCCTAGGTCCCTAGGTTTTTAGAGGGTTTAGGGGTTTAGGGTTTAGGGGTTTAGGGTTTAGGATTTAGGGTCCCTAGGTTCACCTTCAATACATCGGAATTTGGCGATCAAAGACTGCTCCAGGATCCCAGCAAGCACAGCCCCGGCAAAGGCGACCTGCTCTTATATCGCCTACGATAGCCCTTTCCTCAACCCTCAACCCTAAACCTTGAACCCTCCTCCACTAAACCCTGTAATATAGGTGCCTTAACAATTTGAATAGGGTTTGGGGACCCACTATACCCTAAGTATGATAAGGAGCCCTCCAAAAACTGTATAGGTAATTATGAAGGCCCCTATACTAAACCCCCCCATAATACCCATTATAGTATTCCTTACCCAGACCCCCGGGAGGATCCAAAAAGTAGATCCCTTAATGGGGCTTCCTATAAAGTACCCTTAGTAGTATAGGCCCCAAATTAGGGGATCTACTTTCTAGATCCTCCCGGGGGTGTGGGTATAGACCCCATTAAAAGGAACCCTTTGAGCCCTCCCCACTAAACCCTCAACCTCAGACTGTCCTCTCGGTCTGGGACCCGAAACTCCCCCCAAGCAGACGCATAAGTACCTTAAAAAGGGTCCCTAATTGGGGCTATGATACTTATAAGTCTGTAAGATAACTGCTTACCAAGTCCCCCGACCCTCCGAGTAACCCCTAAACAACAGAACCCGACTGCTTCCTAGACCTCGGCAGGATCTAGCAAATAGAACCCCAATTTGGGGCAGTGTTTAGGGATTAGGGTTTCCTTTACAACTGCAGGGCACTTCATCTGAAATCCTCTAAAGGAGCTTGCGGCGCAGGTCTCTTTAAAGGATGGTACGTACTTAAAAGTCTACTTTTTGCACCTACTAAACCCTACATAAAGCCTAGGCCCTAAACCCCAAACCCTTTTAACTCTATAAACTAAGTCCCCCGACCCTCCAAGTGGGGTTTAACTGCTCGGCGCCTGTCTCTCGACTCGCACGTGCTCTCCGCCGATGACTTCTGGAGCAGTGAAGGGGCATCGGACATTCGGGAGGACTTAGTAAGTTCAAAGGGCTCTTCAAGGGGTTCCTTAAAGGGATCTATACAGGTGTTATAGGGTTCAGGGGGAATCGGACATTCCCTAACCCAAACGTTCCCAAGTACCAGTATGAAGGATTCTTGCCCCAACCATAATAGTAAATCCTACTAACTATATAGGTACTTAGGGCCCCCTGAGGATACCAAGTGCGTACATGGTAGACAGTGGTGTTTCCGTAGTAGGAATTTCTATTATGGCTTGGGTAAGTATCACCCATACTGCTGATGGACAAAATCCTGCATGACCCTAAGGACCCTAAACTATGGGAATTATGGTATATTCCTTATAATGGGTAATGCAGGATTTGTCCATCAACAGTATGGGTACTTAGGAGCCTTTGGGTAGACGCCCCAACCTCCAGGCTAGAAAAAGCTGGGGTTTAGGCGTAAGGGCAGGGTTTCGGCCTCCAAGTACCCCAAAATCTTACAATTACAGTGCAGTAGCTGGGTTTAGGGTTTAGGGTTTAAGGGTTTAGGGTTTAAGGGTCTAGGGTTTAGGGTTTAAGGGTTTAGGGTTTAGGGGCCACAAGCCCCAAACTGTAGGACGATCCGTCTCACAAGGTTTGATTCGGGGATTTGGGTTTAAACAGTAGCCCAGACACCCGGGAGGATCTAGAAAGCAGGTCCTTTAAGGGGGCTCCCATAAAGTACCCTTTAGCCTTTAGTAGCATAGTGCGCGATTGTACTTTCTAGATCCTCCCAGGAGTCTGATTCAGGGATTAGGGTTCGATCAATAACCCACAAGGTCCGAAGGACCCAGGAATGAAGCACTAGAGCTTCAGGATGTTGGCAACGCAGGTCAGTTTGTGGGAGCTTTTAAGGGCAGTTAAACCCCTTAGGCATAGAGACGAACTGACAGGCCCAACAGGTAGTACAGGGGCCTTAATAAGTGGAGTAAGGCTTTGGCGTTGTAGTTCAAGTAAACCAAGCGAATAATGTTGGTAATTCTTACGGCTTCTATACTAATTCATCGCACTGGGGCAGCGAAATCCTGAACAACGTTCGGGCTTCTGCGCCCTTGGGAACAAACTCCCTGGAGTAACAAATTGGGGGAGGATTTAAGACTTTCCGGCGACTCCAAATCATACAAAATGGTAGGTTCTGATCCCTTAATTAGAGGGTAGAGCCCCTTGAAACGGTAGGTTTTTTGGATCCCCAGGTAGGATCTACCGTAACTTCGGATAATCTACCGTTTTAAGACCTTACGTAAGGGAATCGCACGAGGGAAACCCTAAATAGGAGGAAGGTTTTCAAGTTCAGGTAGGGCCACAGCTAGACTCCCGAGGTCTTCAGGAAGGAACCCTAAACCCCGGGGCAGCCCGAAAGTGCCTGTCACGATGCCCTCTGCAAAAAGATTCAGAAGAATACCTCATGGGGCTGCTGTGCTTCGGTTTAGGGTGTAGGTCTTTTGGGAAGGGTTGACTGGGGGCCAACCCTAAACCCTGAACCCTAAACCCTAAAGACCGGGGGTGAGTGTTGAACTTGCTGGCTGTTTTGCGGCTTGCGGGATGGAGGCTCGGAGGTTGGGATTTGGGATTCAGGCTATTCTGCGGTGGTGTTTCTAGGGTTTAGGGTTTAGGGCTTACCCTAAGGGTCCAAGTACCCAAATAGCAGGGTTTCAAGGTCCCAAACCCATTCAGAGTATGGATTTTGGGACCAAAGACCCTGCTATTTGGGTACTTGGACCCTCTGGGTTATGTTTGCTGGACTTAGTTGCTGAGTTCATAAGGCCCAAAAAGTGTACACTGTTGTTTATAGAGTGGGTAATACTATCCCAAAAAGTGTAAAGTGTATCCACTCAGCTACTAAGTGGATGTTGGAAGGGCATTCGGACTTAGTGTTCTACTGAAAACCCTCACCCGAAAACCCTAGACCTGTGTAGTCTCTACAGTAGAAGCCTAAAAGTTGGAAACCCAATAGCCTCAATCCTTAAGAGTAATGTTTAGGGAATCCCAGCACTATTTGGCCTTCATCGGGTTTCCAACTTTATGGGGATTACTGTAGTGCTTGAGGTTAAAAACAGTCGAGGTTATATGATAGACCCTAGAGACTTTAATGACCTGTGGCCCAGAGCCCTTAGAGCCTTGAGGGTTGAGGCTACTTAAAGGGTCATGGGACTTAAAAACTAAGGTTATAATTAAGGTAGCTATACTTATATTTACTTATAACCCCAATTAAGGTACTTATAACCTTACTTACTAAGTCCCATGATCCTCCAAGTGCAGGGTTTAGGCCTCAAGTTTGAGGCGCGGGCAAAGTTCCACTGCCAGCTTACAAGAGCCAACACACAAAACGCTAGATCTCACCTGCCCCTTCTTGAACCCGGATAGCAGCCCGATGTTCCGATATTGTCGGGATCTACTTGTTTACTTGAGATCTGTACAGAAGTCTGGAGCATGGGACTTCAGAATGCAGGATCTAAGACTGAAAGACCCCTGAACACCAGCTGTAAACCGAACGGTGTGAGGGCTACAATCATTTCCAACAATGCTTAATCTGGGTATCTGTCAGTTCAGAGTACATAGTTGTATGTGTGTATGTATGTATGCTTGCAAGCAAGCAAGGAAGCAAGCAAGCAAGCAAGCACGCAGGCATGGATGGATGGACGGATGGATGGATGCATGGATGGATGGATAGATGGAGGGAGGGAGGGAGGGAGGGATGGATGGATGGATGGATGTGTGTGTGTGGTGTGTGTGTATGTATGTATGTATGTATGCATGCATGCATGCATGCATGCATGCATGCATGTACGGGTATATGCATATCTGTATATGTATATGCATCTGTATATGTGTATGTATGCGTCTATGTATATGTATAATTATGGCGCACCTTCAAAACCCACCCCTTTAAACACTCTAAATCCTGCAAGACCTTGTTAAAGCCTCAAAACAACTCGTCATTCGTGCGCCCTTAGACCCTTTGGGAAAAGCCTTGACTTAAGAATTGTTATCAGCGCATCAGCTCAGCATTAATATATGGGCGGGCATAGTTAGAATAGGGCTTTGGGAAATATCAGTCTGTCGCCATGATAAGGAACCCTAAAGAATCTTAGGTAGTAATTCAGGCTACGTCTACGTTTTGCAGAATGGAGCCTGACATGCTTGGTTCAGTTAGTCTTCAAGGCTCCACACTTTGGGTTTGGCGTTCTTGGGGCTTAGGGTTTCGAGTTTCGGATTGATTCCTTATCTTAGGGTTAGGGTTACCCAGAGGGTCCAAGTACTCAAATAGCAGGGTTTCAAGGTCCCAAACCCATTCAGAGTATGGATTTTGGGACCAAAGACCCTGCTATTTGGGCACTTGGACCCTCTGGGTCAAGCCCTAAACCCGTATCTAAGCCCGGAAACTTTCAGACTTTAGGGCCTTTAGGGCCCTTATACAAGGGTTTAGGGCTAGGGTTGGGTGAGCTTAAGCATGCCGCGCGGCCCGCTAGGAAGTTACCCATACCAACTCCAGCGTTCCTGCGCCGTGGGATCTGCATTCAGGAGTTCCAACGGGTCCTAAGAACCTTTAAGGGTTTAGGGTTTAGGGTTTAGAGTTTAGGGTTTAGGGTACTATCCCTGAGGGTCCATGTACACAAATAGTATATACTTTGGCCTTAAAGTAGTCCCTATATAGGTACTTTGGGGCCTAAGTATATAGACTGGACTATTTGGGAACATGGACCCTTAGGGTATGAGGCTTCCTTTATGGGTACTTTCAGGGTTCGGTTAAGGGTACTATGAGGGTTTAAGGTTTAGGATATTACGTACCTGTATAGTCGAATGTAGGGTTTCTATAGTAAGATCTCTTTCCTGAACCCTGTGGCCCGGCAATCGCTACTCTGCCCGGAAAAAAAGACAAACGTCTGACGTCGTTTTGAGATCCTTCAAAAAAGCAACTGGGCTCCAAAAGCCTAAACACCAGATGCTATCCTGAGAAGAGTCCAGGTAATCGAATCGCCGAATCTTTGCACCCGTCCTGCCTTCCTGGTTATTTGGTACCTTTAACGGCTTCTTCAATATCGGGGGCAAAAAAGTTTAGACTTTCCGAGATAGGCGATGTGCATAAGGCTAAAAAGCTCAAAGTTGTCCCACCGGCTCAGTAAGTAAGTTCTCGGCGACTGAGCGGGGGGTCCTATATAATACATACGCTCTCCCTGCGAGTTCTTGGGCCCGTAGGATATGTCCACTACTAAGGCCACGAAGGTTGAAAGTCTACCTACAGTCGCCGCCCATGTTCCTTTCCCAGAGTGTCCAAGTACCCAAATAGTAGTGTTTTAGGCCCCCAAATCCATACTCTGAATGGTTTTTGGAACTTGAAACCCTACTATTTGGGCACCTGGACCCTTAGGGTTCCTTTTTTAGCTAGCCGACTCTAGATTCCTGTGCTAGAACGGCAAGGTATACCCAGAACAGAGGAGCCACATTGGAGACAACAAGCAAATGCTGAACCCTGAACACCTGAACGGAACCACAAACCCTGAGCCCTGAAGCCGTTAGCAATATTCGTTGTCGGGCCTTTTTGTCAGAATGAATGCAGTTCCCCAGCAAAACCAAACCTCGTTGAACAATGTATCTGGTGGCCTGGAGGGTCCGGAGCTACTCTCCAGGCCCAATTGCGTATATACATAATGAGCGGCAAAAGAAATGGCTTGGGGTTTAGGGCTATGTAGGTATCTGAGAATGGTCATTGGGTCCACATACCTGGAACGATGTGTCCTTCCAGCTGAAGCTATGCCTGGCCTGCACATGACGTTGAAGCCCATCGTGTTGGCCCACTCCACTCCTTCTGGTACCAAGAGCCTCGATTCCCGCAAGTTTAGTGTTCAGGGTTAAGATTTGGGGTGCGGGGTTTACCTTGAGGATACGAACCTACTGTTTCGGGCATCGTTCATAGCCTGCGACTGTTAAGAGTTACAGGTACTGTTGATGGTCAAAATCCTGCATTACCCATAATAAGGAATATACCATTATTCCCATAGTTTAGGGTCCTTAAGGTAATGCAGGATTTTGACCATCAACCGTATCGTTCAAAGGCGCGGGTTTGGGCATCCGGGGCTTTGCGGTGTCGGGTGTCCTTGCTTCGGGATGTGGGAAGCTGCAGAAGCTCAAACCCTCGAACCCCACCACGCCAAAACTAGTACTTCGAAACATCTTCTCCCTAAGGGTCCAAGTACCCAAATAGTAGGGTTTCAAGGTCCCAAACCCATTCAGAGTATGGATTTTGGGACCAAAGACCCTGCTATTTGGGTACTTGGACCCTCTGGGTCTTGGTTTTCGACAGCACCTTCAAGTTCACCGATCTTGGGCCACGCCACGGACAAACCCTCAGGCCCTGCATGCTCAAACGAGCTCAAGCATGCTCACGCCCTACAGCCCCTATCACTAAACCCTAAACCCTAAACCCGCACACACGAATATGCAGATGCACTGTAGGGGCCGTTTAGGCCTTAATAACCAGAATAGAGCTTGTGGAGTACATCAGAATACTTATGCGTGTAGTCTACTACTAATTGGATTTCAAACACCAACGACCTGAAACGCTGCTGCTTGGATCCTAAGCATATCCCTAGGATCCATGTGCCGGCATATTTAAAGTACCTAAATAGGAGCCCCTCTCAGGAGCTTAGTATGTAACATAGATCTGTGTAGGTACATGGGGCCTTGGGGATCGAACCTTTAAAATCCCTAATGTAGGAGCCTGATTAAGAAACCCTGGCCCTATAACCCCCAATATATTAATTAGGGTTCATATAAGGAACCCTAATAAGGACCCAGGGTTTCTTAATCAGGTTCCTACATTACACAGTGAACCGATACACCCCGGACCTCTCACCCCCCCCCCCTCAAAAACCCTAAACCCTAAACCCTAACCTTATAAAGGTCAAAAACTCGGCTCAGGGTTCAACTTAGGCTTTAGGGGGAAATGTAGAAGCCTAAGTAACTACCAATGCCTACTTGTCGGGTATCATGAGGAACCAATGGCTAAGCTTTTTCATGATACAAGGATTATATATAGGGATTATGCTACCCCAAAAAGGTTAAAGGTTACCTACTCCACTTCTAGGAAGTGGAATGGTACTCCTAGGGTTCTTTGATATGCACTACAAAGCTTCGATATCCTTTACGGCTGCAACAAAGCCTCATAGCCCAAGCAAGGTTTATCCCCAAAAATTCAGTGGAAAGAACCCGTACAGAAGCCTTTAACAACAGCAAAACAACTGCAAACTCAAAACGCCTTTGGTATGCCATCCGGGCAGCCAAGTGATGTCTTGGAAACGCGTGTAGGCCTGGTCTACAGTAGTCAACCGATCTTGGGCCGATCTGGGGTTAATAAGTTAAGGACAAAAAGAGGCATACACAAACAACAAGACATAAGGCTGGGATGTGGCCTAACTTGTCTCAAAAGAACCGAGACGATGTGGGAGTTTCCGAAAATAGGGGACCCTAATGTGGTAGCCTAAATAGTAGGATCCTTATTATAAGGACCCCATAATAAGGTAGCCCCAATTTTCGGAAACTCCCATGTGGTACTGTTGATGGACAAAATCCTGCATGACTGCATGACCCTAAGGACCCTAAACTATAGGAATTCTGGTATATTCCTTATAATGGAAAATGCAGGATTTTGTCCATCAACAGTAGTCCTACTCATGCTTGGACGTCTTTTTGCCTCCAGAGCTCCGGGTTCCATGTGACAGGGGAGAAGGGCTTGGGTGGTTGCAAGTTGGACTCTGACCCTAAACCTTTATAAACCCTAAACGCCGAAACCCTAAACCCCTAAACCCCTAAACCCTAAACCATAAACCCCTAAACCCTAAACCCCTAAACCCTAAACCCCTAAACCCTAAACCCCTAAACCCCTAAACCCTAAACCCCTAAACCCCGGCCTCAATAATCTGAGCAAGGCCTGGGGGTGCAGCATCCAAATTTCAAATAATGAGGAACCCCCAAGCCCTACCTGTAAAATTAGTCAGTTGAATCCAAAACGCTCTTTCTCCCGACCACAAGCTGACCCTTGCCACGATTTTCCCTCGATAGTTCAACGGAGAACAAATCGAAAAGGGTTTAGAGTTTAGGGTGTGGCCGGAAAAACTTACCTTTAGGGTTCCTTATTATGGTTTCCATATATAGTTTCTTAAAAAGGTCGGTTTTGGGGGCCAAAGGTAAGGAATAGCAGTTGCAATTCTTCAGGCGTCTATAGCACCTGTGGGATCGGAAGAGTGGATTCTCAAGGCTGTCTGTCGAGCATCGGGGTTTAGGCACCTCATTTTTCCTCGCAATGACCCTTACAAGCCCTGAACTGATTGGGAAGACGGCGGTATCCCAGATCTTCCAAAAGGAATATACCTCATAACATATTGGGGATCCTACTGTGATTCACGGCATCTATTCCGGAACCAAGGGATACCGGAAGATCTGGGATCTTCGCTCATGCTTACCCAAACCCCGGCAGAATCTTCAAAGCAGATCCCCAATCTTCTCGGGCCCCCTCTCTTGAAGTAGCTAATGTAGGAACCTGATTAAGAAACCCCGGGTCTGTATTAGGGTTCTTTTCATGGATGCTACTATTTTGTGGTAATAGGGCCAGGGCTTCTTAATCAGGTCCTTACATTACAGAATGGAGCAGCTGAAACTGCGCTAATGCAGGATCTAATGCAGGATGCCTTCGGCGAGCTCTGTTGCCTAGAGCCTTTCATAAGAACCCTTGTAAGAAGTCTGATTGTTCACACAATGCACTTTGCACGTGACAAGAAGATGCCATAAGCTTGTTAAGTTTCATAAACCCTTCCAAAGCATAGGCTGAGGTCGTCACTGCGCCGAAGCAAAAGCCGAAGAGCGTTGCGAAGCACTCGGTTGGAAGCAAGTCAGGTGGTCAGGGTCCAAGAAACCAAAATGTCAGGTACTAGGTACCAGCAACCGTTCGGAATAAGCGCCCTGCGGGTTCAGAATTGTATCCAACGTGGTTCCTTTGAGACGACCTCGATTCTGTACTTTGGGACTTTAGGAGGCCATCCGTGCAAAAGAGTGGACCATCAAACACAACGCTGTGTTGTTGACTAGGGGTACATCCAAACCCAATGTGAGTTCATATTGCAACAGCAATGAAACAGAATTCCTGAACCCGAAGTGCACCTACTATACTTCCTAAGCCAAGAAAGGTTAAACCTAAGCCCAACACCTCAGCGGCTTCTGAAAAGGGCTTTAAGAGTTTAATGATGGCTGAGGTTCAAGCCATAGGTGTATAGGACTTAGGGTTACGCTGGCGGCTGTCTACGGACAGGGGATGCCTTATCCAGCTCACAGAGAAAAGGGGCAAGTGCCCCCTCACGGCATCTAGCTCCTCAATGGTACGTGTTCAAACTATGGGACAGCGCGCGCTCCAGCAAAAGCCTCGAACCTTTGACATCAGAGGATTAGGTAGCATGTTCGTCCATGCCCCTAGGCCCCTAGGTACTGTTATGGGGGGGGGGGGGTACTACCCCAAATCATCATAGTAATTCCTAATAACCCTAGATTCTACTACATCGGTACTTAGGACCCTTTGGGTGTTGAGCTGAGGCACGTAGAAGTAGGCCATCCTGAAACGTGCTTCAGGACGCAAGGTTGGACACAGAATACAAAACACTAAACTGAACGCTGAATCCTGATCTACATATGCCGCCCTAAACCCAAGAACCCTACACGCTGAACCCTGAAACCCCGACAACCCCTGAGCCTACAAGCCTAAATCCGGCAACCCCCAAAATAGGTCGACATTCTTCAGGCGCCTACGCTACGATTTGCAGTTTTGCTCAAAGCCAGAGTCTCGGGACTAATCAGCACCACAATGGTTAGAGATTATGGGCTTCTACGAAAGTTCTATAAGGGTTCTACATGTCTGCTGTCCTTTGTCCAACGGCTTCATCCTATCATACCCTATCATGTCAAGGATGTGCGCCTTAACAATCAAAACATTTCTGCGGGATACTATAGCACAGCTATCACAAGGCAACCACAGGAATGGCATATTGGTATTAATTCAGGCTTCAAAACCAACGCCTCTTCAATGCCCCCGCCCCCTACAAGGGACGCCCTTGAGACCCACCTTAAACTACTCTATTCGAGATTAAGATCTTACGGGTGATGATATAAATCCTGCATAACCCATAATCAGGAATATACCATTATTCTCATAGTTTACGGTCGTTAAGGTAATGCAGGATTTATATCATCAACAGTATGGCATATGGTTGGCCTCAGGTTCGCACTTATGGCTCATGGTGTTTTGGAAAGCAAGCAGTAAAGATCAACCCCAAGTCTTGTCGTTGCTGCGGTGTCAAGGTCCTTGCACTTTGTGCCCCATACGCCCTATCACAAAACCATGTCTTAATACCCCCTTGATTCTATGCTGTAAGAAGATAAGCCTGAAACATGATTTCCTACATAGACCGCTGGTAGAGTAACCCTGTCCACTACAAAGGATTATCATAGTGATCCGACTGTCAAAATTTCTTAAAGAAAGGAGGTTCATTAATCAGGGGCCCACACTAAGGTACACACAATTCAAGGTCCTGGTCCTTGTAAGAAACCCTAAACCCCAAATCCCGGGTCCTCCGAAGTTCGGACCCCCAGCTGTGGCAGGCATAATATAGGGGCCTTAATAACTAGAATAAAGTTTTGGGGGCCATTATACTATAGTTATGCCCACAAAAAAACAAAAAAATAGTGTAGGTAATTATTAAGGCCCCTATATCACGTCTTGAGTTTAGGTGCTGAGCCCGCGGGGGATGGCTTAGGGTCTGGTTTGGGTTGTGGCTTACTCGCTAATGACTCACGACCGATGCCCCAAACCCTAAACCAAGATACTTGTAAGAAACCCTAAACCTAAACCCCTAAACCCTAAACCCCTAAACCATAAACCCCTAAACCCTAAACCCCTGAACTTTAAACCCTGAACCGACGGACTCTTCGGCTGCATCCGTCCTCATCTCAGCCGTGTCGAAGAAGGCCATGAATGGCATCGAAATGGCCAGCAGCCCGAACACAATCACGGCAATGATCCTTGGCGTTCTAGAACCTACTTGTCGGGTATCATGGGGAACCAAAGGTTAACCTTTTTCATGATACAAGCACTATATAGGGATTATACTACCCCAAAAGGTTAAAGGTTACCTACTCTACTTCTAGGATATTAGGAATCCTACTATAATTTAAAGTATATTCCTTAATTACCGGAGAATAGGCACGTCGCGGTGAGAGGGTTCAGTTCCCAGGCCTTACCGTAACAGCTTCGAACAAAACAGCTTTTCAAGGACTTGTCTCGGGAAGTCATACTGTTGATGGACAAAATCCTGCATGACCCTAAGGACCCTAAACTATGGGAATTATGGAATATTCCTTATAATGGGTAATGCAGGATTTTGTCCATCAACAGTAGCAGCAGACCTGAAAAGGTCGGTTTTGTTTGGGGCTCAAGTAAACCCTATACCCGAAACTCTCAACCGCGGAGGTTGCGGGTCTTGTGGGGCTTTGGGGTTGCAGCAGCCAGGCTTTAACCTTCTACAGGGCCCCGAAACCTGCAACCAGCAAAAAACATGTACACGCCTGTTTAATACATAGCCGCCCCTGAAGGATGATTTTGGAATGTTGAAATCATCAAGGATGCGGATGATAAAGAGATGCTGTTATTAAGGATGGGGATGATGATCAAATTGTGGAATCCTTGTATCCTGGCATTGAAAAAATACTTGATCGGGTAGGTATTAGTTACTCAGCACAAGCAGAGCAGGGCCGAGATGAGCCAGAGTCTCTCAAACCCCTCGACACTGCCCAAGACCAAAGCATAAAAAGGCTCGAGACCTTCATGTAGCGCACCTCAAGTGATGGAATAGGGTCTGGGGGCACATTGCACTGAAATCTACAGGGGATTGCCCCTATACAAGCGGATGTGAATACAAACTATTCAGACCAATATAGTAGCCCCAGAACCCCCGAGCCCTGATCCCAACCATCCCAAACCCCAAAAGCCTGAACCTAAGCCCTCAAACCCAACCCCTCTTCTCTTAGTGCTCTTCTTTGATAGATGGAAGGCACCTGCCTATAATCCATATTGGGGTTTTGCGGACGGTTTTTAAATCCCCCAATGCGCGACAACACGAGCATGCGCAGAAAACCCTGTGGCCAATTTAAATTAGAATAAGGAGCCCTCAGGAATACGCATAGGCCCCCATAGTAGTTCCTGTTTGGGGTTCATACTTAGAATTCTACAGGGTAATCCCAAAAAGGAACTACTATGTGGCCTATGGCCTATTTCCCAGACCCCTTGCAGGATCCAAAAAATAGATCCCTTAAAGGGGGGTTCCTATACAGTATCCTTTAAATAGAATCAAGCTTACGTTTTAGATGAGGCTTCCCCGGAATCCTAACCCCTGATCCAAAATCCTACCCCCAAAGTCAGCGGTAACTCTCTCCCAAAACCCTAAACCCTAACCCCTAAACTTTACCGTGAGAGGGTTCCTTGAAAGGGAATGAGGACCCTTGCGATAGGGCTTGGGGCTTTGGGATCAGGGCTTGGGGAAGGCTCCGTCGACCTGGATAACAGGGCGAAGGGTATTTTTGTTTCGTGCTTTGGTTCCTTATGCTCCTTGTAATTTACTATACCCTGAAACCTTACTCAAAATGTGGATGTCCCCATACCCTAAACCCTAAACCCCTAAAACCCTAAGCCCCTAAATCCTATATGCTAAACCCTCTACCCCCATACCCTAAGCCCTAAACCCTATACCCCTACAATCCTAAAACCCTAACCCCAAGCCTCTAAACCCTAAACCCCAAACCCCAAAACCCTAAACCCCATACCACCATAGTCCTTAACCCTAACTCCTAAACCCTATACCCCTTAACCCTAAACCCTATACCCCTAAACCCTAAACCCTATACCCCTAAACCCTAAACCCCTAAACCCTAAACCCTATACCCCTAAACCTCCTCTATTCCATGCCTAGCAAGGCCGAGAGACAGCCGCCGCGAGCGCACGAAGATGTCTGGATCGTCCTGCTCGCAGAGCCGTGTGGCACATGTACCAATTTAGGGCTTAGGGTTTCAGGGGTTTAGGGTTTAGGGTTTCAGGGATTTAGGGTTGAGGGTTTCAGGGTTAGGGTTTCAGCGTTAGGGTTTAGGGTTTCAGGGTTCAGGGTTTAGGGTTTGGGGTTTAGGGTTTTGTTGCCTTTCTTTCCTCCTGCTTAACCGGAATACCTTACCGAGCCAGCTTGAAGACTGAAGCAAGGAATCACACGCACAGCACATATGCAATATCCCACTAGCTACCCATAGGCCCCATAGTAGTTCCTTTTTGGGGTTCATACTTAGAATTCTATAAGGAAATCCCAAAAAGGAACTACTATGGCGCCTATGGGTAGGTTAGTACCTTTCAGCTTCGGGCTTAGGATTTACTGCAGCAGTCCTGCAGCCTACACATGCCTGCACCACACGTGCGCAATCCAGGTCGAAAACAGCCTGACACAGCTCGCCCTGTGCATTGAAGCCTTCCCTATTGCTCCATGTACCTATGTAGGGTTCCTTTACAGGGTTCCTTTAAGAGTTCTATATTATGGGCACGAGAAGGGTTTAGGGATATTTAGGGTGTATAGGGCTCCAGGTACCTTGGTGGTATATACTTGGGGTCTAGAGTGGTTCCTGTATATGTACTGTAAGGTCTCAGCATATACTATGTGGTACATGAAGCCTTACAGTCTCTGCGCAACAACAATAAAGACGGAAAGAGTCGTGCTGGACCGCAAAATTCGTCACACCTCAACCTCAAACCTCATGCAGCAAATACTTTGGCTCAGATTGCATCCTACGCCTCTGCCGTGCGCAGGCTACAGGGAGTCGGGTTTCCTCCAACTTTACTTACTGCACGCACCTTAATAGTTTGAAAAGGCGGATTTGGGTATATCGTAGCATAACTATACTAACTAGCTTTTAAACCAGCAACAATAACAATCATCGTCATCATCAGAAACCCTGACCTACAATGCTGGTATTGATGCAGCCTTCCGCATCACAGCTTAAATCCAGCCATCAAGCCTGAACCTATCAAGCCCTTAACGCTAAACCTGAACCCCTGAACCCCTAAACCCTAAACCCCAGCAGTGTTCGCCTTGTTGTGATGGACCTGTCCATCCCGGCCAGGTGCCGCCATGCTCCCTCCAGAGAAGACGGCTGCTACCTTGTGCTTCTGGATTTTGGGGTTTAGGGGTTCGGGTTTAGGGGTTTGGGGTCTAGGGCTTTAGGGATTTAGGCTTTATTGTTCAGGCTCTCGAGTTTAGTGGTTTAGGGGTTCAGGGCCTGAGAATACGGGTCAAGGGCTTCAGCGGCCAGCATTCCTTAACAACCAACTCATGTCTCCGATACCAATTGGAATAACATGCGCGAGTAATGCTAACCTGTGCGAATCCATAAGCATCTACAGTTCGATATTGCAGAACCAAAACAGGATAAAACTGTCGGCGGGTTTGAAAGGACCCTAAGGGTCCATGTACCCAAATAGTATATACTCTGGCCCCAAAGTAGACTACTTTGAGGCCTTAGGGGGAGTCCATGGAAATGCAGTGTGCAATCCTCAGATATGAGGCCTAATATAGTACCCTTAATCGTAGGATCCTTATTATAAGGACCCCAAATAAGGTACCCCTAAATTTCCGAAACTCCCATATTGTCAGAAACAGTTTCGGCTACGGGGTTGGCGCTGCGGCCTTGGGCCTGCGATGTGACGATAACTCCCGCTGTTTCGCGTGTAAAGTAGGGGCCTCAACAGTTGAAACAAAGTCTTGGTGTACATTAATACTATATTAACCCAAAGGCTCCATGTAGCTTGATAGTAGATACTTAAGCCTTAAACGGATCCCTATATAGGTACTTTAAGGCCTAAGTGTATACTACATGGGTACATGGAGCCTTAGGGTAATACACCCCAAAACTTTGTACTATTATAATAATACCTATATTCATATACCCCAAAGCTTTGTACGACGATAATGGTAGTGCCTTTCAGATTCTTGGAGTTTAGTGTAGGCTCAGGAATGCGGCTCTTTCATCAGCAGTCACATTCAGTTCATTCATATACTCGTGCAGCTGCTTCGAAGCAATGTCTTTGATTTCGTGTGCAAACAATGCGAACTCGCCTTGCGCACAGTCGGCTGAGCGGCGGCCCTTCAGAAGGCAGATGGGACGGACTGTCGCCGCCGTCGATTGATGCTGCTCCTGCTCGCCTGGTGTTTCCGGCGGAAGCCCAGGATCTGGTGACGCCGCGGCCCGAAGACAGGCAGCAATGGCCACCCTGCGAGCTCTGTACGCTCTATCCCTGGGACCACAACTGGGGCGCTGGACCTCATCGTCACAGCAGCTGCAGCTCCTGCTTTTCATTTCCAGCGTGCTGCCGAGCAAGGACAGTAGCTTGGCGTAGGCCCAGAAAAGATTGCTCTTCACGGCTTTTTCCATGCTCTTGGCCAATTCTGTCGATCCGAAGGCCTGCAAATGCAAAAGTGGATAAAATTAATGTATTTCATGGATCATGAGGTTACGTCTGGGCGCTATCCTGTATGAGTTTATATAGGCACCAGGCAGTGACCCCCTCCGTCATGACTCAAACCCTAAACCCTAAACCCCCCTTGGTCTCAGGTTCCTCGAGCTACAAGGGTGTTTTAGCTTTTGGGCGCCTAAACCCCGAAACCCCTAAACCCTAAATAGCAAGCCCTAAAGCCGGCCTTGCCGATGCAAAAGAAGCCTTGCTTGGGCCGGCTTATGTGAGGATACACATGCACTACCGTTTAGGGTTTAGGGATTAGGGTTTAGGGATTAAGGTTTAGGGATTAGGGTTTAAGGATTAGGGGTTAGGGTTTAGCTGAGGGTAGTTCTCTGAACAAGGGTCCCGTTTAGGGTCTTTTTTGTACAAGGGTGCTGTAGCATTTTGGGGACCTACAAAAAGGGCGCTAATTTAAAGAACTACCGATGAACACCTTTCTATAAACCCGTTAAGATGCAAGTTGAAACCCTGTCAAACCAACAACTCAAACCGCTTGAAGCAACCCTGAGCTGTAGCTTCCCAAACCTGCAACCCCTTTCTAGCCGCTTATGTTCTCCTACTTGTCGGGTATCATGGGGAACCAAAGGTTAACCCTTTTCATGATACCGGATTATTTTGGCATTGTACTACCCCAAAAAGGTTAAAGGTTACCTACTCAACTTCTAGGTTCTTGGGGGTTTTAAGCTTTAGATAGCAGGTGATTTTCAGGCTCTCAAATACACCCTAAACCCTAAACCCTAAAACCCAAGCCTTGAGCTGTAACAAAGCATGAAGAATTTGCAGCAGAGGCGCGACTGCAAAGAGGAAGAAGATCACGGAGATATAGCCTGAAGTACTTGAAGGTCAGAGGTTCGCTAGGGTTCGGGGCTTTATGGTCTTGGGTTCAGGGTTTACTGAACCAGAACTGAAGACCCTTTACAGCCTGATTGCAGCTCCGATGGTTTATTTCGGGTTAGGCCAAGAGTCGCACCAAGGCTCCAAGTACAAAAGGGTCCATGTACCCATACAAGGTTCCTTTAAAACGGCTTCCTGCGGGGGCTCCTTTTAGGTTTTTGGGATGTTCAGGGGACAAGGGTCCATGTACCAATATCGTGTATACTTTGGCCTTGTACTATATAATATAAATCTAGTACGAATACTCGAGGCTGAAATTATATACTATATCGGAGCAAGGGCCCGGAAGGAGTACCTAAGAATCATATTTGACCAGCCAATACTAACATCCGTTGCTACTATCCCAAACCGACATACCTAAGTATTGGACCCCTTGGACCGTTACCCAAACACTAAGCTGCAGTGCTACAAATGTAAAGATTTTAGGCCTTGTGACTGGATCAAGGTTGCAAAAGTTAGGGTTTGGGGCTTATGCGCAGACTTCGGAGGCTCTAGAAAGTACTAATACTAGACCCAAGAGTAACCTAGGCATAAAAAGGGCGCCCTTTTTGGTTTAAAGGGGCTTATAAGGGAACCTGAACCCTGAAAGGGGGAATAAGGGCCTACTCTAGGTCCAAGTCCAGGATTTAAGGGCCCAGCCACGGTTGGGAGTCTAGACGCTAGGCTAGGTTGGCCCTTCCAAGCCTTCTAAACATATAATCAAACTCCAGAAGGAGAGTCCTGACTTTGAAGGGGGCTCCGAGAATCTTCAGGGTAAGGTTTCGGATTGGGGTAGAGTTGGGTTTACGGAGGTTCAGGGGTTCAGCAGTTACGGTTTAGATGTTAACGATGTGAATCCTCGAGCTGATTGTGTTGCTCCCCCTCTTTCCGTAACGACCCCACAAAAGCCCAAAACCCTAAAACCCAAAACCCTAAAACCCAAAACCCTAAAACCCTAAACCCTGAATCCCTAAACCCTAAAACCCTAAACCCTATAAAACCCTAAACACCAAACCCTATAAAACCCTAAACCATAATTAAAATTCTAAACCCTAAAACCCTATACCACCCTAAACCCTAAACACTTCAGAACCGCCCAGGGGCTAAACTGGCGCTGCTGTATCGCCTGGCAGACTTCATGCTTTCAGGCTTGGAGCCCCGAGGATCCATGCTCTCTTCTTCAACAACCGGGCCCCCAAAAATTCAAACTTTCTAATACAGAGCTAATGTATAAGGCCAAAAAGCTTAAAGTTCCCCCGTTCACTATCTAAGCATGTACCCATGTAAGATTTCTTCAAAGGTTCCTTTGAGGCCTTTAAGGGTTCTATACTGAGGCTTCGATTATGGGTGCCATTGGGCCATAAGGGTTTAGGGATGCTTAGGGTATAAGGGCCCATATATCATATCGGATTGCATATTCAAGTCCCTTTAAGGGAATCATAATTCCTCCCGACAGAGGTACTTCAGAGCCCAATTCTTGTGCGATCTGGGCTCTAAATATCCCTAAACCCGTTGTGGTACTGCTAAGGAACCCTTAAATTAGAGGTGCCCATCGAGGAAGCCTATATTCTATGGGCATGTGGACCCTCGGGATAAGCCGCTGTCCATAGTGAACCTACAGTCTCCATTGTAGTTCTTTTTTGGGGCTACCCTCAAGGATCCTAAACCCAAAAAGGAACTGCAATGGAGACTATAGGAAGGATCTGTAAGCGGCTGACTGCATTCTGGAAAGGGGCTTGGGCTTGGAATTAGGCTTCAGGGCCCTAAACCCTAAACCCCTGAACTCTAAACCTTAGGGGCTCAAGGGGCTTAGGGTTCAGGCTCCAGGGCTTCTTTCAGGGTTGAAGGAAACTTACTTCTCCAATTTACAAGGCTAGTACCGGGTGAATCTGCTGAAGCAGACCAATAATTCCTTAAAGCTCCCTGTGGTATATACTTCGGCCTTGATGCACCTATATCAGAACCCTTTAAGGCCCAGGTACATACTAAGGGATTAGGCACTCGCCATCGTCTCCACAACAGGAGCCCTGTTGGTCTACGGGACTGCCAAGGAATCCTTCGCACGAAGACGCGAACAGCTTCAAAGGGTTCAGGGTTTAGGGGTTTAAGGGTTTAGGGTTTGGGGTTTAAGGTTTATAGGGTTTATGCAGGAACTGCTTAAGCAGAATGCTGCCCTCAATCCCCTGAAGCCGCAGTACCCCGAACCCAAACTCTGAACCCTCAGTATCGGCTGCTGCCTGCTGTCTCACGCCCACGACGTCTCGCACCATGAGCAGCAGAAAGTACATGGGTGAGGTGCCCAATGCAAACACAAATACCTCGGCCGCGCCATAAGATCCTAAACCCTAAACCCTAAACGTTGAACCCAAAAGCCTTTCAAGGATCTACAACTTCAACTTAGGGTTCCTTTAAGGCGAAAAGACTCACTGGCCCAAAATCCAAGGGAATAAGAGTTGAAACCTTCAGAATCGACTACTTTATAAGAACCCCAAAAGTTGACAAGTTTAGTTTACAGCCAATAAGAAGAATAACTGAATGACATCCCAGGGCCCTGGGAGGATCTCAGAAGTCGATCCCTGAAGGGGGATATATTCTGGGCTTTTAAGTAACCAGGGAGAAAAAAGTATAAACTTTTATTTCATAATGGTTCCCTTTAAGGAAAAGAGTATTGAAGTGTGGTACTCCAAAGCCCAGTATTCAATACCCTTTAGCAGTGTAGGGTCCCAAATGAGGGGATTTACTTCTTGGATTCTCTCGGGGGTCTCGGACAATTATGTACCATATCATAAATATACATGTACTTGCTTATGAACGTACTTACTTTTTACTTATATCGTAGTATAACTATAGAAAGCATCGCATAGTTGTGCTGGTAATGATGTAAGCTTCTATACTAAGATTAGAGCCCGAAACCTAAAACCCTGTACGTACCAAAACCCCTAAAGGCTTGGGCCTTAAAATCTTCAGGTTCAGCCCGAAACCCTGCTTGAAGGGTCGGGGGTCTTAGTAAGTCGGTAGTAAGTAGCCATATACGGACCTGAAAGAAGGCCCTACTTGGGGTTATGATACTCATAAGTCTCGAAAAAAGACTACTGACTAAATCCCCCAACCCGCCAAGTAAACTCGTTCCAGCAACTATACTGAACTTCGACCCCTAGCAAAAAATATGGTTTTCTTAGGGATTATAAGAACCAAAGATTAAAAAAATATTTCTAAATACCCCTAAGACAAAGCGTCGCTGAGGCAGGCCCATGGGAAGCCACCCGGTAGCCGCGCAGGCGCCAGGTACCTCAGGAAGATCAAAATTTGAGGATTTCGGGCGGGTTGGGTTTAGGGTTTGGGGTTCAAGGGTTTAGGGTTTAGGGTATAGGGGTATAGGGGTATAGGGTTTTGGGGTTTTTGTCGTGTTTTAGGTGGGATGAGGATGAGGGGCTCAGGGCAACGGGGCTTAGAGGCTTGTCGGGTTTAGGGTTCTTAGGGCAGTGTGTTGCAGGTTTTGGGGGTTTACTTCCAGTCTAGGTGAGGATGTCCTGCAAACAGCTACTGAGGCTAATCCTAAGTCACTCAGGAAAGTTCCCTAAACCCTAAACCCTAGCCGCTAAACTGAAAACAGATTCAAGTCTAAGCCCTAAACGCCCGAACTCTGCCGGAACATTAACACTGACAATGCAACGGATGTGGCTTAGGTTTCTTTGCCCAACAGGCCCGAAATACTGTAGCAGCATAGCAAGTATGGTTTCCATATTCGGAACTACTATTGCGACTTGTGTAAGTCTCCCCTAGCTGCACGCATGCATGCATCCATCCTGGCATCCTCGTACATACTGACATACTTAGATGCGCACGAGCATACATGCATACATACATGCGTAAATACACACATGCAGACATGCCTACCTACATACATACGGCCATGCATACATACATACATACATACATGCACACATACATGACTTAGTTACTTACTTACAGAATCATCCATCCATCCATCCATGCATACATACATTCATACACAAACTCTGTGCAGAAAGGGCTACGCCTACATATCCTTGAGTGCAAGACTTCTTGTTAATACCCCAACAATCCATCCATCCATCCATCCATCCATCCATCAATCCGTCCGCCCGTCCGTCCGTCCGTCCGTCCATCAATCCATCCACCCACCTGCCCACCGACCCAAGAATTCACATACAGATAGGCACATATGCTACACATGTACACATACACAGAAAGCACACATACACATACATGTTCATGTACATGCACATGAGTGGCGGCATGTATGCATGCATGCATGCATGCATGCATGCATGCATGCCTACCTCCCTGCCTGCCTGCCTGCTTACCTAGCCACCTACGTCCATAATTATGTACATACATGCATTCACGAACACACACACACAAACAAACACACTCGAACGGACACACGCACACACAGACAGACACACTGAAAGACACCAACACACAAACACACACACACAGACAAACAAACAAACAAACAAACAAACAAACACACAAGCAAGCAAACAAAAAAAAAAAAAACAAACAAGCACACAGGCACACACACTCACACAGAGACAAACACGTTTGCTCTGTGCTGACCGAATGGGGCAGGAGATCATTACATGGGCAAGGTGAAGAGATTGCACAATTTGTGAAGCCGTGCATTTCTACCCAAGGCTTTCACATACCAGCTCAACCTCCAACACTCCTCTTTGGTCTGGTGGCGCATGTGTGAGGTAGTCAAACGCCTGCTTCGACTGCAGACGCCTTTCCGGAGCAGGTGGCTAAGGTTGCAAAACCTTTAAGCCGAATTCAATCCTAAACCCTCTCCCCACATATCCCCCCATCTCCTCAACCCCAAGATTCACGAGCAGCGCTCGTCCCTGAACTGTTGACCCAGCATTCTGATGGGTCTCCAAAGCCTGCTAGCCTGCAGTAACCATATTCACCGTAACTCAGCCTGCAATTTAAGGACACCACAATCAAAACTTGAATAGTGTTCCTTTAAGGGTTCTTTGTGAAAGCAACAGTAATTTGAATGGTGCGTTTATAGAGTCAGACAGCGGTTACTGGAAGGGCTCTATGATATAGGGGCCTCAACAATTTCAATAGGGTTTTGGGGCCCACCCTAAAGCGGGATACTAGGGGTTGCATAGACAATGGGGAGGTTGTGTGGCGTTGGCAAGCAGCTCGAGTCTTGAAGGCCCCATCAAACATTACCAGAAACCCCGGAGGTTTGGTTTAGCAGTATTGTACCTAGGATCCTTTAAGGTAACCTTAAAACAAGAACTACAATGGAGACTACAGGTAGTGCATACAGGGGCCTGAATAATTACAATGGAGCCTTGGTGATCAAAACCCTGTAAAGCCGGATGAAGCACCGCTAAGCCGTGAAACGTGCAGCCGCATAAATCCCTGAAAACCCTATGAAGCCCCATGAATCTCTGTACAACAATGGTTTGTTTCACAGTTATGACCCGCACTTCTGTAAAACCCCTATTAAAACAAGCTTCCATAGAGCGCGGTGCCATCACGCATAAGGGTTACTGCCAGGATCCTTTCAAGAATTCTGTTGAGCTTAGGGTTGCTCAGGCTTTTGCTTAAGGGTTTGAGGACATTTCTGGGGTCCTCCTAATAACCGAAACCTTTACCCAAGTACTCGCTTACAATATTCATTACTATCCTGCACCCGTGTAACCAATTGTCAAGCCCAACTGCCATCTACAGTAGAAGCCAGAAAGTTGGAACATCAATGTCCTCATGGCCTTAAAGGTAAAGTATAGGGGATCCCAGCACTAATCATCCTAAATCCATGAATGTTCCAACTTTCTGGGGTTCACTATAACACTGCAGGGAACATGCAAAGCACTGGGAGGATCCTACCAATCCCCAATGAAGCCGCTGCTCTAACACCCAGAATCAACTGGGCTTTTAAGTAACCAGGGAGAAAAAAGTATAAACTTGTTTTTCATAATGGTTCCTTTAAGAAAAAAGTATTAAAGTATGGTACTCCAAAGCCCAGTCAAAGAGAAGTCTTGGGTGCGCCTCATCTGGCAACTCTGCCTCACGGACGAACCGTCTTCTCGAAGCAGAAGCCTCAGGAACTTTTCGGCTTTAACAGCGCTTTGGGCACAGGATTTGGAAGGCTTCTACTGGGTTCTTTTTCAGGGTTTTTGATTTGAGCTACCATAAAAGTTCTTTAAGTACTACAGAGCCCTGTAGAGGTACGTAACAAATATATATATATATATATGTGTGTGTGTGTTTCTTAACCAGAACCCTGAACCCTAGAAAATTGGAACATGGATTTAGGGAAGAGCTACTGCTCCGGTCCCTTTACTAGGTGTCGATTTCAACAGTCCCCAAAATTATTTATAGTTGGGGCTATATATTAAACAGTAAGGGAGATTAGCAACTACCCCATATCGATACCTAGTTTAAGGGTCCTATAGCACGCATTTTGGGGTTCTACATGCGCGGTACAATCATAAGGTTTTGGGTTCGCAGGGTTCAGGTACTGAATAGTTCAGGTTGGAAATAGAATCTAAGATTTGGGTTTCCAGGCCTTGGCATGTGCTGGACATGTATAGGCGGCTAGTGCAGCGGGGCTGTATGTGTTAAAACCCAAATGTCACAACCTACCTAGAACAACCATATGCCGGAAAAACCAGGACATGACCCTGGCGTTTAGTCACGTGCCGTTGTTACTCCTAAAGCATAAAGAACAGCAAACTCCTAATCCTGAACCCTAGGCCCTACAACGAAATTGCCTAAGCCTCCAAACCCAAACCCTAAAGCCAGCATGCAAGCCCGGTCGAACCAACACTAGTACGGACAGAATGTCAAAACTAACAATCACAAACACACACACACATATACATATATATAGATATATAGGCATACATATATATATATATACACACACCCCAAACCCTAAACCCCATGTACACAGAGAAAACTCTAGTGTATCCCTCAGTCCGACTCTCGGCGCGCAGCAGCGCCGGAAGCGAGCAGATCAGCATGCCGATGAGATAGGCCGAGTAGAGCCAGCTGTAGTGCCTCAGGGGTTTAAGGTTTAGGGTTTAGGGTTTAGGGTTTGGGTTTAGGGTTTAGGGTTTAGGGTCCGTAAGGGCTTCCTTGAGGCCTTTGGGCTTAGGGGGTTTAGGGCCTCAAGGGTTTCCTTAAGGTCCCGCAGCTTAGGGCTTAGGAGTTTAGGGTTTAAGGGGCCTTAAGGGCTTTGGGTTTAGGGAAAAGGGCTAAGGGCATTGAGGGCTTTGAATGGCTTGAGGGTTTAATTGCCGTGGGGTTCAACAGGGTAGGAGAGGGTGTCTGCAAGGTTCTAGTGTCTTCACTACTGAGTTCAGAAGCCACCCAAAAGTTCGACTGTCTAGTTCCATATAGTCATATAGGGTTTCAGTATCCCCAGAAGTGTATCAGTAGACTCATTCCGCGACTACGGTGTGTGATATAACCTAGCTATCACAAAGTGACAATGACAAAAGGGGCCGGTGGCTACGTACACGATTGAATTACAGCTGCTCTCCTGGGATTAAACCTTAAGCCCCAAATACAGCCTAGAGCCCCGAAGCACCAAAAGCCTAACTAAGCTTAAGCTTTGCACGGTTTTGGGTTTCGGGTTTTGGATTTAGGACCTAGGGAATCTATGGCGCAGTTTGTTTCGGATACCTAGAGTTTACTTTGAAGCGACTACAGATATGAACCATAATATGGCTTAAGCGGGTCAAGTTTGTACAGGGGAGGCTATATCGACTCTTCTCTTTCATTACGCAAAAGCCTTAAGTCTGAGGGTACAGGTTTTAGGTTTTACGGGGACCCCTCGCAAATATCCGTTAATAAAGCCCTTCTGGTAACAAATGGAGGGTATTTGGGGTATAATGGAGGTAGTTGGGGGGTCTAGGTGGTAGCCTAAACCCCTAAACCCTAAAGCCTCCAGGTGGTAGCCCAGAGCTTGAAGCCTCAAGCATTAACCACTCTCATGCCACATACCCTGAAGCAGCCTTACACAATCGCCCGAACTTGGCAACATCGAGTAGCTCTGCAGAAAGATAGAGTCCCCAGAAGAAGGTCCATGGCCATTTTTAGCCTGTCAACATAGAATCAGTATTACCATCATCGTCGCATGCAGGCCCCTCCGGGAGAATCTAAAAAGTAGATCCCCTACCTTGGGAACTTATACTACGGACGGGTGCTTTATAGGAAGCCCTAAGGGATCTACTTTGGATCCTGCCTAGGGTCTGGGTATAAATGAACCCTATCGGATGGGTCCCCGTCCTGTCAAGATCTCCTTCTTAGGGTGTAGGGTTTGGAGCGTCGGGGGACGTAGTATGTAGGTAACAGGTGGACATATAAGCACCCCCAAAACTGTCCTAACTGGGACTATGATACCTCTATGTCAGTAAAAAACTACTTACTAAGTCTCCTGATGCTCCAAGCAATACGCCCCTGACTTTGAAGAGCCTTTAGAATACATCGCAAGGATTAAACCCACATCAACTCGATATTAATTCGTACAGAAACTTTCGAGACCCATAAACCCAAATAGGATTTACAGAACCTTGAGAACAACACTCGTCTGTGCATCCAGGGCACAAGTCGGTGGCAAACATGAGCATGACATAGCCTTCACTGCTTCCAGGATCTAGGCTTCTACTAAGCTTCCCAGACCCCCAGGAGGATCCAAAAAGTAGATCCCTTAATGCGAGTTTCCGAAAATGGGGGACCCTAGTATACTACCCTAAATGGTAGGATCCTTAGACCCCAAATAGGGTACCGCCCTAAAGTTCGGAAACTTCCTAATGGGGGTTCCTATAAAGTACCCTTTAGTAGCATAGGGCCCCAAATTAGGGGATCTACTTTCTAGACCCTAAACCCTAAACCCTAAACGTTTCCCTTATAGATCCCTTATAGATCTTTTAGAGTATCTTAAACCCGTTTCTAGATCCTCCCGGAGGTCTGGGTCGAGAAGCTCTTGGGCTCCATGTACCTACGTAGTAAGAAGCCCTGTAACCCAAAGGCTCCATGTACCTTTATAGTAGATACTTATTAAGCCTTAACGGGATCCCTATATAGGTACTTTAAGGCCTAAGTATATACTATATGGGTACATGGAGCCTTAGGGTAAGGCCTAAGTATTTGGGCAGTTCTCTAAGTTATGGCCCCTTTTCAAGTCCCAGAATCAGTACGGCACCATAATTACGCCAAGAGGGACCCTAATATTGAAAACAACCCATATACTACTATGAATCCTACTTGTCGGGCATCATGGGGAACGAAAGGTTAACCTTTTTCATGATACAAGGATTATATAGGGATTATACTACCCCCAAAAAAATAAAGGTTACCTACTCTACTTCCAGGAAACCCTAAACCCAAAACCCTCTTTAAGGGATCAACGTTTTGGATCCTCCCGGGATGCTGGGTAAAGCCTCAACCCTGAACCCCCAATTCCTGCCCGGCTCCTAACCTCTACTTCTAGGGAATACATGGAGCCTCTGGGAAGGCTTGGGGTTTAAAGGATCAAAGCCTGGACGTGTTGGTAAGTTTTGGTTGTGCCCTAAACCCTAATTACTAAACCCTAAACCCTAATTACTTAACCCTGACCCCAAACCCTAAACCCTAATTACTAAACCCTAAACCCTAATTACTAAACCCTAAACCCTAATTACTAAACCCTAAACCTCCCACCCCACCCGGCCCCAACCCTGCACCCTAAACCCCGATTTCCCACGAACCCCCGAAACCCCAAGCCTCATGTAGACCCTTCCCTAAGGGTACAAAGGACCCAATAATTAGGCACTCGGATTTAGGATAGTAGTTATGTCGGTTAGGATTTTGGAGAGTACATGAGTATTAGGTACTTGGACCCTTAGGGTTAGTAACCAAGCCTCCTTGTTACCGCAATAGTGCAGAGGACCCAATAATTATGTATTTGAGTTTGGGACGATTCGTAGTTTTGTAGATTAGTATTTGGTACTTGGACCCCTAGGGGTTTAATAATTAGAATAGGGTTTGGGTGCATTATTATACTATAGTTATAATAAGCAATCCCCAAAACCCTACAGGGACCCTACTCTCATTATTAAGGCCCCTACATCGTGATTTTGAGTGTGATCCTGGTAAGGAGTGAACTCCATCAACCAAGCGTCTACATGAAACGGGGCACCCGCTGCCCTAGAATCATTGCAAAGAGCCCTAAACCCTAAACCCTAAAACCCTAAATAACACCAAAACCCTAAATAACCCTACACCCACAAAGAGCCTTGTGTACTCCTTTCAGAGAAGCCTTCGTCCCCACTCTACACCCCGCCCACTTGAAGGGTCGGGGAACTTAGTAAGTAGGTAACGAGTAGACTCATAAAGTATCCTAGAAGGGATCTTGATTGGGATCATAAATTATACTTATCTACAACCCAGAGGGTCCGAGTCGTCTTATATTGATTGTTCGGCCGAAGTTATGCTCAGATTGGATTTAGGGCCCAGGTAGGTCTCAGCATGAAAACACTCGCTCAGGAAGGTTTCAGGGGATTTATACTANTTCGGCCGAAGTTATGCTCAGATTGGATTTAGGGCCCAGGTAGGTCTCAGCATGAAAACACTCGCTCAGGAAGGTTTCAGGGGATTTATACTAATTTATTATGTACATGGGATAAGAGAATATATACAGGAGTTTCACAGACATGGGGTTGCTGCAGCAAATAACATTCTCGATGTATCGTCCTGAGATGTGATCTTATGCTTAATTAGCAGTTTTTTGTCGCCGCCCCACTGCAATATGCTTCGAGCTTCGTTGCGTGTCCGCAACAAGAACTCGAAGTGTAAAGGTGCCACCACCCGGCCCCTGTGCTCTGCTTGCTGTATGTGTGCNTGCAATATGCTTCGAGCTTCGTTGCGTGTCCGCAACAAGAACTCGAAGTGTAAAGGTGCCACCACCCGGCCCCTGTGCTCTGCTTGCTGTATGTGTGCAGGCAGTACTGATTTAGCCGTACCTGCATGCATGCCATGTGCACGCAGCCGTGAAGCTTTAAGATCTCATGGCTTATAAATTGATCTCATGCATATGGCAAGCCTGTGTTCACATGTTCAGAGTTCTAGAAAAAATTGCTTTTGCAATCCGGAACCATGCAGCGTCAGTTCTCGCAACCCATGAAGTACTTCTTATCNCTGTGTTCACATGTTCAGAGTTCTAGAAAAAATTGCTTTTGCAATCCGGAACCATGCAGCGTCAGTTCTCGCAACCCATGAAGTACTTCTTATCTGCATCTTGGTGGCATCTCTTGATTAATCGATGTTTCACCCGTTCGTGAGTGTGCATCCTGCTCTTCAATTCCTTTCGTTTGCTCACGATCGCATATAAGGAAGCAGCCGAAAGGGTGTGCAACGGCATCAGGCCGATACTGGAGGCTAGGCTTCAGAAGTCGACTGAGGAGGCTCCTGTGTTTGCTCAAATATATCGTATCCTGGCCACTTTTGGTATGCTAGTGCCATGCAAATAATAACACTTCAGGCGAAGAAATTGGTTATCGACGCCCCGGACGACGACTCCGGCTCCCACAAGGTCAGGTGAATAAGACATGAAATATATTTTATTTAATTATAGCAATACTCAAACAAGTAGCTGGAACCAGAACAGATAAGGCAGACGATGCTGCATTCTGCCGGAACTACGA